>CAODLS010784405.1:0-12099 GCA_948243855.1 Flueggea neowawraea | reverse complement strand
TTCGTATGTTCCGAATCGAAGAAAGAGTCTTGGTTGATAGAGAATTTGTTGCCTCTCTTGATGCCTCCACCTCCAGGGCCTTTCTTCTTGGGGTTTTTTGACTTCATTGTATCTGGGTTGTGCTTGGTTGCTGAGAAAGAGAGAGAGTTTTGTTTTGAGTTAGAAACTGGGGGGCTGGAAAGGTGCGAGTAAGTTAGGGTTTAAGGGTTTTTCAATGGAAGCGGCAAAAATGAACCCCGGTTGTCTTCGGGTCGGTTCCTTTCACTTAATCGGTTTTTTTGGTTATGACGGCGGAAGTGAGAGAGATTCTGTAATGCCGTTACGGTCGTCCTACACTTCTACCGTCTATGTTGGCCCAATGGGCTTCCATTATTTTTTTACCAAAAAATTTAATATGCAACAAAAATAGCATTCACAAGAGTTTGAGGGAAAACACAATAGATTTACAAAGAAAAGCATGTCCTTCAAAATTAGAGAAACCAAATCCCCATTTATTATGAGTGAAGATATCAGATACTGAATATACCAAATCTGATCGCAACAGAAAGGCTGCATGGCAGTATGACCTAAGATCCTAATTTCGAATAATGGAGCAACAGCAAGGACTTGGTTATACCAAGTAACACAGTGCAAAAACAAATCCCCGTGTTCTTAAACTGCAGCTAGATAGATAACATCCAATATTGCAACTAGTTTTAAAAGAATAACTGTTCACGACTCAGAAATATTGAAGATGTGTGTTTTGCTTAACAAAGAGAAGAAAATAGAAACTCTTGAAGGAAAAAAAAAAAGAAAAGAAGAGAAAATATAAACAAAGATGAGACTTTTCATATACTTTACACATATCAACAAACCTAGCATTTGACTACTCAACTCAGGAACTAAGGTCCATTATTCTAAAATACTAAAATAAAACATAAGTCCAAGTTCAATGAGAATTCAAATAATTGTTATCTAATGCATCAGTAACTGTAATCCTGAAAAAGACTATCTTTCTCATAACAACAATATACAAACAGGAATACAGTAACTGATTTACATAACCCAATTAAAGACCTCGGAACTCTGAACACACCTATATATCCCTGGAGCCAAATGTGTTGTAGTTTTATTTGCCTGATTCGGCTGGCCATTTGGAAGATTTTGTATCTGGGTCTGGCCATTCTGTTGTTGAGGCTATTGTCCTTGCTGTTAGGGCGGCTGTTGCTGCTGCTATTTCTGTTGCACATTAGCAGAGTCCATTACTGTAGAACTTTCCGTAGTAAGTAGTCAACTGCTGAATCTTCTAAAGAACTTCTTCACCGGGAGGTGGAGGTCCAGGCAACTTAGCATGCCTATACCGGCAGTCTGGTCCATTTGGGCAAAACCACAGCTTGTACCTGCGAACAAAATACAACCATTGTTCAGCTAAAATACTTACCAGGATATAATACAGGTCCTACGCTCAATGTTCGCATAACATGATTTCGAGTTAATTGCATAGGAAATTAGCTCACTCGAAACAATCTTATTATAAAGAATTGAGTCGCATAAAAGAAGTTTCGACCCTAACAGTTATGCCAGCACAGAAAGACAACAAAAATCTTCAAAAAACGAAAAGACGCAAACATTATCACCCTAAAACAACCAAACACAGGGCAAACAATCACATAATTCATCCAATCAAAGAAACAAGGCGATGTACAGAGAATTAGACATACATTGCACTCCTTGATATCCTCATTGGTGCACTTGTACACACAATCCTGCTCTTTACACTCCCCTTACAACCTAATGAACCAACAAACCGGCATTCGAGACTTATCACACGGTCTGCAGAAAGCTCCCGCGGCCTGCAACGTTGGTGCCAACAACAAGAATGTCACGACCCGTTTCCGGATACTGACCGGCGTACAAGGTGAATCGTCTATGGAAGCCCGACCCATCTCGCTCAAGTATCGGAGAACAGAACTTACCACCCAAATTTATTAAATAACTAGTTTAAAACCGTTTTAACAATTTAATAAATAAGAAAATTCAAACTTCTTTCAAACATAAGGATTTAATAATAATAAAATTATTATCAAATAAGGAATAATATTTAAATACCAAATACATTTACAGAACAAAACACCCAAAAATATCCCGGTGTGGAACTACTAACAGAACATATAAACTGGGTCCAAACAAAAAGACACTCACTATCAGATGGGACTCTTCACTAGGAATAGGATGTCGATCGGTTGCCGAATACTAAAAGAGAACCTGAAAAATAAATAAAGGAAAATAGACAAGAACAAAAAGAAAGAGGTAAGAATCACTAGTGAGGAAATGACACTCCAGAGCGACTCAAGGCCGCACAAAAACTGTTTTGAAAATATTTTCAGAAAATGTCACATGCACATATATAGCCAGATACTATTAGTATATACTCGTATACAAATACATAGTAGTTCAAAAATTCATTTCGAAAACATTCGCACAGATAACAAATAGCAAACAGTGACACGGATTAAATAATAAATAAACTGAATAAACTTAGTTAGTTTTCAAATTATGAAACATATATAATATTTTCTTTTCAGAAATATTACCGAAAATAATATTTTTTTTCACAAAACACTTACAAAGGATAAAATTTATTTTCAAAGTATTTGCAGGAGAGTAATAATTGAAATATTAAAAATATATATAAACATGTATATATATGACAGACAACAAATACATAATATTATATTTTGAAAATATTTTCAGACAAAGCAGACAACATAAAATCATTAAAAATATTTAAATCCAAAGTTTATATATTTATAACAGACGATAAGATAAGGACCAAATAACAGACACATTCAGACGTATATCAGACAGGTGTGGCTATGCCACTAGACAGAATCATACAGAGTACGTGTGTTTGATCAGACACATAATCACCAAAATACCCCGGTAACTCGGGCCTTCACAGAGCAGTGGTATACCAGAGGCTACGCTACCTCGTAGTTAAGTGTCCATTACCCCAAAATTATGATACCAAAATAATTAATTTAAATAGACAACCATATAAATCAAAATTTAATTTACAGAAAATATATGAATTTTCACATATCAGAAAACAGAAACTAAATACTTATTATTATTGCTTTCAAAAACAGAGAAACATTTTACAGAAGTTTGTTTAAAAATCTTATTTCATAACAGAATAATTTATTATAGAAATCAGATAAATTTCCAAAAGCAGAATAAATAACAAAACAGACAGACATGTAGAGTACAAATATTTTTTAGAAAATATACATATAAATATATATTTATTTCAGAAAAACTCAGTAACTTTCCGAAAAACAGATTTTTTCGCAAACAAGTTATCACGTAAGAAAATTTTAAATGTACCGATCCTTAGTTTATTCCCATTTATATTCCAGAGTCCATACAAAAAAAACGTATAAGTTTAAGAAAACACAATCTATGTGTCTAAAGCTGTCATTCCACTTACTTGGATATCCAAGCTGAATGATCCAGACATGCTCCATTGATAGGTGGCTGACTGACCTCGCTGATCGAAACACATAGCTGAAAAATTATCAAAATAGAAGCAGAATCAGAGATATAATGCTGGTATTGTAGCGGTACCGAAATGCGTGATAATGCAAATACGGACTTAGACCCTTAAACAACGTTTAGAATTCTACCATCTAAACCCAAGTCTAAAATTATAATCCCAAAATCACACCTAGGTGTAAAATTACTATTTAGTCCTCGAACTCAAAAAAAGTACGATTCAGTCCCCAAAATACTCCAAATTAATTAATGAATCTCTAGCACTCCATAATCATTAATTAATCCTCTAAATTTCAAAAATATATAAATTAATTCTCTAAATATATAGAATCACATTTTAATCCCTAATACAAAATTATACAACTGGTCTCTAAATAAAAAATTACAAAAACAGTCCCTACTTCCATTGCACTCGATTCCAACGTTCCCAAACATACCATTCACTTCACAACACTCTCTATAACATAAATCAATCATTTCTTAACATCAAACAACACAAAAACCCTAACTTTTCTTCCAAACCCATCACAAACCCTATCCTCTAATAAAACTCCAACAATTCTCCATAATACTCATGTTTTCTTGTAAATTATTACCCTAACAACATAGATATATCAAAAGCCCACTCAATTTCATCCAAAAACCCTAAAACATTCTGACATTTAACACCCAACCAACCCATTTCGTTCTTCCAAGTTCTAGCAAAATAAATGCTCAAAATAAAAGAAAGATAGGGAATAGAACTTGATTCTTACCTCAAGGAATGATGGAGGAAGGATGGAAGACAATGAGAGTGAGGGAGGGCGGATTTGTGAAGGAGAGAGTGAGGAAGTGAAATAGTGAAGAGAGGGATCGAGGTAGGGTTAAAATAAAAGGGGTTGTTGTGTTTTAATGGGGGAGCAGCCAAAACGACGTCGTATTGGCTGCCGTCCAATTTTTTTTTTTAACTGGGTTTTACAAAGATGGTCGGAGGTTGTGGATACAGGGGCGACGGGGTTAGTAGAGGCAGCGGCTGAGGCGATAACTGGATTTTCAGAGGGGATTGAAGGCAACGAGCTTTGTGGGGCCGCATCGAGACCCCCTCAGAGTCGAAGATGAGTGTTTAGGTTGGATTCGATGAGTGTTTTTTTGGTACTGAGTTGTTGATGAAATAAAGATTTTGTTTTTTGGAATTTAGGCATCCAAAATCGAGACGGGGAGAGAAGAGAAGCTTAAACCTTGATACCAACAGAGGGTGGCGGTGGATGGGTTTTGGACAACACGAGTCAAAATGGTTGTTTCTTTGCTTTGTGGTTCAGTGAATTGGCTTATTCCTTTGTTGAATCTAATTCAAAGTTTCATAGACATTGTGCCAACATCATGTCGTTCTTACAGTTCTAAGCAACCAATCATCTATGATAATGACCTGTCGTTGCCTTTTTGGTTTTGGGGATAGACATGATAGAACATTGAGAACACATAGACTATAATCTAGCACGATTATTATCAAAATTTGTAAACATAGATCGAAGCAAAATCATGAGACATTGTTAATGTTATTATTACAAAATCCAACTCCATAAATACATACTTTGTTTAGTAGGATATGAATGCAGTATAAGTTACAGTTCATAGAATAAACAGATCTTAGTGTCAATCACCAATCTATACCAAATCCTCTACTTAGGAAGAGCTTGTCAATGTACTGAATGACAAATGCAGATGCTGCAATGTAACTCTTCATTTGAGCCCTTGCTGAGGTCTCTGAAAGAAATAGAACAAATGTCGGGATTAGCTGGATATCATAGCTGCAAATATCAGGTAATAAAGACATGCTTATTCTCATTTGGATAAAACGACAATCTCCTCGAATTGTTGGCCTAGTTTTACCAGCAGTTTCAACTTTAGGCGGTAATCATCCTCAAGAACCCAAAACCAAGATTATAAAAATGAAACAACAAAATTTACCATTAAAATTGTTCGTATCTGAGTAGGAAGTCGATGAGGAGTTTAGCTCACATCGCAGTTGAGAGGCGACCAACAATGACTGAGTTGCAGAGATTAATGGAAGATGGAGTCACATTATAATTTGATGACTCTGGAGTTCTTTTTGGTCATGTTGAGGCAAGACCTATACTGTTGGACTGTATTTGAGAGTCTCAGAATAAGGATTTCGAGATGCAAAATTTGATCGAGAAAGTGTAGATCTCCTTTATGTTGGGCCGAAGCTGGAGAGAGAGAGCTTTTAGGGCTAGATCTTATTTTGGAGACTACCGAGAAGGTGAGATTGATCCAGCAGAGGATCCAGATTGCTCACAGTCGCCAAAAGAGTTACACTGAACGGAAGCGTAAATATTTGGAGTTTGGGATAAGAGACCATGTATTTCTCAAAGTGTCACCAATGAAGGGTGTCATGAGATTTGGAAAGAAGGACAAGTTGAGCCTGAGATACATTGGTCTGTTTGAAGTCATAGGCCGTGTTGGGGTCATGGCAGCCATATTTTGCTTTTGTTCACCTGGTGCTCCATATATCACTTTTGAGGAAGTATGTTTCTGATTCGTCTCATGTTCTGGCACCTTAATGTGTGGATGTTCGATCTGACTTATCTTATGATGAGGATCCTGTGAGGATTATCAATCAGCAAGTGAAGAGGTTGTGGAACAAGGAGATTGCTTCGGTGAAAGTGATATGGAGACACCATTATATTGAGGAGGCCACTAGGGAGGCCGAGGAGGGGATGCGGAGTAGATATCGACATCTGTTCGACACAGCTGATCCTTAGATCAGTGCCCTTTTTGTGTTTTTGCATACTTTGCAATTCATTCTATTTTTTTGGAATCATCATGTTGCATATGTATACGTAGACTGAGTATTGGGTATGCACTGTCTATGTTTTGGGGTGGGTAGCCTAGACATTGGTGTAGGTCTATTATGGGAGATCAAGAGTTGATATTGGCTCCGATTTATTCTGTTTTGAAATTCGAGGACGAATTTCTCTTGAGGGGAGAAGTATGGAATATCTCGCCCGTTCCAGATATATTCCCTATGGCGATTAGAGTTCCAATTGATGATTGTTGATGCTCATCCTCATTGAGAGTGTGGAGTTTTAATTGATAGTCAATAATGCTAAGGAGCACGTAGGGTTTGTGTTTTAGAACTTGAGTAGCGAGTTTGGAGAGTGGATAACTCGAGTTAGAGTAACATGTAACTCGAGTTAATCATTGTGTAACTCGAGTTATCTGGGTAAAAGTGGAACAACATGTTTTGGTGTTCTTCGTCTGAGGACTAATTTGGAGATTTTGACTGCTTTGAAGACTATTTGGTAATATGTCAATTCTTGAGGACTAGAACATAATTTTACATTGGTCGGGGACCAAACTCTAATTTTACGTGGGTTTTGAGTTTTAGGTCGAAAGTGATGGATTCACTTTCGAGTTGGATTTTGAGCGATCTTTGAGGGTTTCACATGTATGTGCACATATTTTGGGTACAGTCATAGTACCAGTATCTCATACATCATTGTTTCTGATATGCTATTGTGTCAGATAATTGTTTCAGCTTCCTGCCCTTGTCAGCGGGATCAGCCATCTGGCAGTGGTACTGGGTTCTAGAGCTTAGACACTCAGGTGAGTGCATGGCAGCTTCAGACACATAGGTTGTGTCTCGAAACTAGTTAGGATTTTGATGTGTATAACACATATTGGAAACTGGACTAATCTAAGGATTGGTTAATTAAATAATTAGATTATACGAATAAAATATTCACTATTTGTCTTTGGAAAAGAATTACGTATATATATTGATATATATGTTTTGACTGCTTTTGATGCTGAATGCATAGATTGTTTTGAGATAATGGTTTTTGATTATGGGACACATTTGCTATAGGGTACGTAGCCTTTGGTATACCAAGGTATGATTTGACCCAACTATCAGGGTTGTCGATAGCCATGTGTCCTGGCTCGGCACATGATTTGTTACCGGATTAGTGGCAGAGTCCACAATCATTATTGAGGTGGTTAGCGATGCAGTTCCCACCACGATTGTTACCGGTCCCATAATACATATATATTATTTTGACTATGATACTAGCAGTATCGATTTTGCCAAAGCGCATGTGGTTGCCTTGGGTGTAAATGTTTGCGAAACGTGTTTCTAAAACCATACTATGTATGTAGTGTGTGTGTGTGTGTGTGTATATATATACATTCTTGTCGTATACGTGCATGTGGTAGTTTTCCAATGGTTTTCAAGCCAGTCTTTGTGAGGCACGTATGAGGCAATCTAGAGTGTTGCCCCTTACTCAATGGGTTTGACCCCCTTTGTTCTTCTGTGTTGCCTTGTTTCTATTTTGCAGGTTGATTTGATTTGGCAACTTTTGACATCCCCGCCCAGTGAGACAGATACTTTTTTGTTAGTAGCACCCTTTTTGTCGGGCTACTTCGTTTGTATTAGGTGCTTCACTCCGATTTACTGTTGGCTTATGGAGTCCGCTGATTATGGGTCTTATTTTGGGAATATTAGATTTTGCGATTAATCGCTTGTATGGATTTTTTATATATTTTATAATCATACATTATGATTTTCTTGAAAACGGTTTTATTAAAATGATTTAAATATATGGGCTTATAGTTTCTGTATCTTTGAGGCTTGTACGAGATGGGTCGTGCTCCCACAGACGGTTCACCTCGTAAGCCGATCATGGTCCTGGGAATGGGTTGTGACAATGTCAGTTGGCTCAACACTCCAAAACGAACTGTTTTGTCTTTTTAACCCATAATTTCTTCTTCATTTGGTCTCTCTGTCTCTTGTTGTTCATTTCCAAAACCCAGAAATCCGATTCTCTCTCTCTCTCCCTCCCGATTCTCTCTCTCGGTCCATCCTTCCTCTTTGATTTTTGCTAGCAACCCAATGTGATTATTTATTTTCTTTGCCTCTTTAATTGCTTTATTTCTTGAAATTAAAGTGGGTTTTGGGAACCTTTGAGCTTCATATTCGAAGTGGTTTTGGGTTGATTTTAGACTCCTTTTTTTTTTGTTTTTAATGAAATTGAGTATGAGAAACATGAATCTAATTTGAGTTGTATGGATTTTTGGTTTTTGAGGGACCATTTGTTGTGGTTTTATAACGAAAGGATAGAAATTATAATTTTCCCTATTAAAGAACAACTTGAGGACTAAATCTCACATTTTACATTCTGGGAAATAATTGTAATTTTTGATAAATATAGTAGCAGATTTGTAATTTCAATAAATTGAGGAATTAATTAATAAATTTAAAATAATTAGAGGACTAATTTATAAATTTTGAAAACTTTGGGGACTAATTCATACTTTTTTGAGGTGTTAGGGACTAAAATGTAATTTTACAAAGTTGGGACTAAACTGTAATTTTATGTAGATTTCGATTTTTGAGACTAGAGCGATAGATATTCGATTGAAATAGATTTTTCGACGTCGGACGAATATCTACATTTACATTTGCATTTAATTTAATTTGCATTTCATACATTCTATAGTGCCACAACTACCGTGTCTGATCCCAATGGGATAAATTTATGTTCCTAGTTTTGCTCGATTTTTTAGATGATCATCCATTCACTGGTGGACCGTGAGTTGGATTATTAGCTCGGTGTCCAGGTGAGTGTGATGACCGCTTCAGACATATAGGTTGTGTCTTCTGAACCTTATCTGTTTTTGATATGTCTGAATTATGTACGAAATTTGTTTTTCTGAAATAAATGTTCTATTCTGAAATGAGATTTCTACTGAAATTTAAGTAGGTTTTGAAATAAATATTTTTTTTGATATTTATTATGAAATTCATAAAAAAATATTTTGTTCTTTAATTTTACCCGTTTCAGTAATAAGGATTCTGTTTTTCTGAAATTAGACATATCTTTTGTAATATGTTTTCTGTCTGAATATCAGTATATTTTCTGAAATTACTATTTTATTGTGTAATCTGATTCTGATTTTTGATATATAAATATATATTTAAACAAATATTAAATATATAATTTTTTTGTAGAATAAATATCTGATTTGTATGCTTGCTTCCTTTTAAATAATATTAATTTATTAAATTTGACTCAGGACACCTAGGCTACCGGTAAGCGTAGCCATTGGTATACCTTTGTTAAGGCCCAATTACCAGGGTAAGATGGTGACCATGTGTTCTAGCGCAAACATATGTGAGTTGATTTATTTGGTGGCAGTAGTCCACCCATGATTTTGGAATTTAATTCTCATCTCGTTGTCTAATTATGTTATATATATATATATATTGTCTGACTGTATGATGTTTATTTTGGTTGTAAATATTTTGGCAAAGGTATTATGAAAATTATTAGATATTTGAATTTATATTTATTTAACTCTTTTCGTTTGATTCTAGTTTTTTTTTTTCTGGTTTTCAAATGTTTTGTTCATTAATAAATATTTTGAAAATACAATATTTTATTGATTTATTTATTTAAATCGTTTGATTGTTTGTTGTCTGTTTTGTTTTGCGAAGAATTTCAAAAGGAATTTTTGAATTATTATTTGTAGAAATACGAGTGTATACTAATAGTATACAATGTATACGTGTATGTTGTATTTTTATAAAATGCTTTTAAAACAGTTTTTGTGAGGCACGTAAGAGGAGATCTGGAGTGTTATCCCTCACTGGGTTATGACCCCTTTGTTTTTCTTGTTTTGTTTTTTTAAAAAAAATTATTTTTCAAGTTATTTTGATAGCAGTTATCTGATACTCCGAGCATAGTGAGACGTTCTTGTCAGCAGTTAGTGTCCTATTGTTCGGGTCCTATATTATCTATTTTGTTAGAAGCTTCATATCGGGTTATCTGTGGGTTATGGTTTTTTATTTGTTATCATTTAATCTTTAAATAATTTTACTGATAAATATTTATTTTGTATTTTGATATTATCATAATATTTCGTTTTATTATTTAAGAAGTCTATTTTTAAACTTTTAAATATTAAAATGTTTTAATTTGATTAATAGGTCGTTTAATAATTAATGATTTTTGGGTTTAAGTTCTTTATTTTGAGGCTTGTAGGAGATGGGTCATGCTCGTTTAGATGGTTTGCCTCCTATGCTGGTCTCAGCCCGATTTTGGGTGGTGGCAGAAGTTTTGAAAATGCTGAGATGAATGCATATTTCCAAACAGAAGAGAGTTAAACTCAACTGGAAAAAAAATTGAATTTTGACATTCGCAAGGTTCATTTCAAAAGGACGCCAAAAGGAGATGGTAAGTTTGACGTATGTTGTAATAATTGTAATCAAGTTTATAAATTCAGTCATAGAGGTGGATATGAGACTTTTACTTGGCATTTGCAAACAAAACACCCACTCAAGGTTGGATTGAGCCGCGATCAAACTCAAATCACTGGGTTTGTTTGTTCTTCAAACTCTCCTCAATTATTTTATTATAATGAAGCTAATTATATATCTGGATAAGTTGAAATGGTAGTAATTGATAATTTATCTTTTAGTGTTGATAAAAAATTAGGTTTTACTCGATTTTGTAAAAACTTTATTAATCCTAGTTTTAAATCAATTATTAGAAATATTTTGAAAATAATTTTTTAAAAAATTGTTTAAAAATTTAAAAATTGAATTGATGACATATTTTCAAAACAGTGACATTAATGTTTCCATTTTTAGTGATATTTGGAGTGATCATCGACAAACTCATTCATACACGGGTATTACTTGTCATTAGGTTGATGAAAATATGTTTTACAGTAAAGAATTTTTCTATATCGATGTTTTGATGAAAGTCATAATGCAAAAAATATTTGTAGATTAATTCAATAGATTTTGCAAGAATATAGATTGGTTAGTAGAATTTGTTCGATTTTTTTATAATTCTTCGACTAATACTGCTTTCATTAATCAATTGAAAAGCATTTGTCAACCAAATTTTGGCGGAAGTTTTTTTCATGTTAGATGTGCATGTCATGTTTTAAATTTATGTGTTCAAGATGGTATTAGTTCACTTAACAATTTTTTTAAAATCCCATTGGAAATGTTATTTCTCATATTTAGGTACACCCCAGATGTAATATTCTGCTCATTTCTGTCAAGGAATATTGTAGCTTTCTGGCTAAGTTCGATTCGATCTTGAGGATAATCAAACGTATTTTTGGGGATTAGGTGTCATCGAATCTCAAGGAAGGTCCGATGCGCGTTGGAAAATGTGATATGTCGAGCATGCAATTTGAGAGTGAGTAACGTGCGTAAGACGTACGTTGTCGAGTGAGGAAGATGTACATTATCTAGAAAATAGCATGATGTATGTTATCTGGGATACAAGGACGATCAACGTACGTTGTCATGGTAAGACGTACGTTGGGTTGTGTTTCTTCAAATCCGAGGCTACTGGATGCTTCACGACGTACGTTGTGAGGTATAACGTACATTGTGCACCATCACAACTTATGTTGTCATTGAGTATGATGTACGTTGTCTTTGAAATTGTCATCACAACGTACGTTGTAATTGAGTATGACGTACGTTGCTTTTGAAAATGTCGAAACTGTGCGTTTTGATCTGCAGCTCTTAAAACGTCCGTAACT
>CAODLS010784388.1:0-13756 GCA_948243855.1 Flueggea neowawraea | reverse complement strand
TAGGTTGGAGCGATTCTGTTGCACTTTCTCGAATGCTGAGAGAGAGGAGAGGCATTAGCTGGTTTCGAACATAACAAAGGAGGGAACCATCTTTGCTTTATACTGATAAGGTCCCAATACAGTACAGTACACTCTTTCTTTTATTTTCTTTGACGTATTTTCATGCAGTTGCCATGTGTATGAGAGCAAATAAAGGTTCTCACTATCATCCTTGAAAAATTCTTGGCTATATTTAATGTATCACTAAAGTAATACACCAAACCAATCAGAAAATAATATTTTTCTTGGAATATGTGCCAGAGTGATCTAATTATCTGCATATTATTTTCTGATTGGTTTGGTGTATGACTAAAAAGTGAGCCAAGAATTTTTATCATCTTTTACGTACAATATGGGAGAAGTGAGGGAAAGATTAGGAGAAACCCAGTTGGAGATTTTAAGATTTAGTTGGCTTTGGACATGGACAAGGCACATGTGCAACATAGTGCTACGAATTATCTTATATTAAGTAAGGGACATTATCTTCTATTAAGTAAGGGACATACTATATGTTGAAATCTTTATAAGAGAAATTCAATTTGTATCTATGAGTTTACTATAATTTAAAATTATGATGTATATGGTTCAACTGTTTGTTATCTGAACGGTTACCCCATGCCCCAATCGAATCAATTCTATACTGACTTATTTAAGTACATGACACTAATTATTTCTTACTAACTCAGTTAGATTGACCATGTGGCAAAGCAAGGGTATTATACATATGGTGCATAAATATAATTAATAGTTTCATAGGTTAAGAGAGACCATGCAACACTTATGGGCGAAATATTATGCATGTGCTTTGACAATCTTACAATATGTTAGAACTTAAATGCAATGCCACCCTAGATAGACTACATTTAGTCCAGTTCTGAATATCCCTCAGCTTGTAACTTTTCTGTCAGAGGACATTCCATTTTTTTTTAAAAAGAAATATATAGAATTCCAAGGAATTGAGAAAATTAGGACATAAAAATGATCCATTGGCTCCAAGAAGGTCGTTGACATGCTTCAACAGTCATTAAAACGAGGGAAAAAAGACGTCAATGGATGGATTCTTGGAAGAATCGCACGTCTCCAAATGATTGGGAACTAAACTTTTCAAATGATAATGATTTTGTAGCTCTACCATACATCACATTTTTCTATATCAAGACCATGCCAATGTTTTACATATATATGCATGAAATGCTAATATATCTTGGCCTTGTTTGTTTGCTTGTCTTTTTGGTTACAAAGTTTAGGGTAGGATGGGTTGTTTGTTTGTTGAAAATAATATTTAACATATTTTTTAGAATAATATTTAGAATAACTTTTTAAAGTTATGTCATTTTTTTTATAATTTATTATCCGCTATTTATTTACTAAAGTTTGTACTTTCTAAACAACTCTGTAATAAATACAAAAAAGAAAAGGAAAAAAATTTGTTTTTCTTGCGCCAGGAGGGAAAAAAAGAGAAAGACTTGATACTAATACAGAACAAGGTAATTAGTCGAAGTTCTAAAATATCCATATATGTAGTTCGAAAATTGTGGCGGCTTTGCTCGAGTACATTAATTTGTACACAATGATTTGATAGATATGGATCGTACATACAATAATTTATACTTCCCATGTACATGCAATATTCTTTTTTGGACAATAAACATATGCTTAATTTACGTAGTTTATAATATTAATTGCAGTGGTCGGCATGGTCCACATATACATGCTCTAGTCACTTGAACCACTCTTAGTTGGAACCCGTAATTTAAACATATACTATATATTATGTACTGTGTGTTGAGAGAATGAGGAACCTAGCTATATATATGATATAGAGGAATATATTAAATTTTGGCAACATAGATGTACGTGAATAATGAATATCAGCTAGGAATAGACCCAGAACAGAACTCGATCCTCATCACGTCTTTGATTATGGGAATATTGAAAGCTTATGGCTAAAGCATTTTATAGCACATTTAGTCTTATCCACGCCATAGTGACCATCAACATATCTATAATCTTTCTGTCTCACAGCAGAAACATAAAAGTTTTTTGTTGGAACTGAGAATCCAATGCTTGTGGTTGTAACATATATATGTGTTTATAAGCTCCTCGTTGAATGTACGATATGCTATAATTAATCCAAGAATTTTACCATTGTAAGTGCAGGGGTGGAGCTAATGTAGAGAATTCAGTCCTTAAAGTTTGTTATATTCCTTATATAAGTCCTTCTGGTTTTAGAATTAGTTAAATTAGTTCCTACATCTTAATTTTATCAGTTGAATGGAATGAAATTCAATTTAAAATTACAATTAGAAATACCAAATTTAATGAAATTCAATTTAATTCATTGGTTCTAATATTTCAGAACTAAATTTTTGTTGTATATTTATTTTCAGCACTTACTTAATACAAATACTGACTTTACCGCTATGTGAGTGCACACTTTATCTTCTGATTCTGTATATATATGTATCGTAGCAGTGATTAAGGAATGTGCGCCGCCTTTCCCTTGTAGTGACTTGGACCTACCCATTCTTATGAGTTGAGAATTCGCATCACCATGGAATAATATGTATATATCTATATACTATGTTATCAATATGAATGACAATTATCTTGACCAACAAAAAATGAATTTCAATTATCATTTGATAAAATCTTAATATGAAACATTTTATTTATTAAAATAATTATATGATTAAAGGTATAAACTTTCTAATAAATTCAGTATTTGCCAACTTTAAAATTTATTGTAGTGTCATGATCTCACATGGTTTAAAAATTTATGCCAAAACCACTTATAAGCATCTTTTTTTCTCAAACAATTGAAATGTTTTTTTAATGACAAAATCGTGAAAATCCAAACATATATGGGAGAAGCCCAAAACAGATAGCAACTCAATAAGGAGCTTAGTAATTGGCAAGAGATGTGAATTGCAATAATTGGTGTCGTTTGTGACTATGTGGAACAATAATTTCCCAAACTCTTTAGTCTCAACTAGGAGGGCCATTAGTGTAGTGCCATAATTACACATTATTTAAAAGTCAAAATCAATGTTTGCTTATGGACAGTTTTTTTTTTTCAAAAACCACTCAGATGTCTTTTAAAAACACAATTGTGAGAGCATATGTTTACAATAAATAAGACTAAAGCAGCAATACATCAGTGGGGTCTAAAAATCTCCAAGAAACATGAGTCACAATAAAATTCAAGTTCAAGTTATTTATAATAAAAAAAATCAATTTAACTACTTAAAAAAGGAAAGAAAACTAATCAGGGGTTGTGGTGCCAGTCTTTTTTATATATATCAACGAGACTAGGGAATGTATTGACAGTTTGACAGTAAACCTTAAAATATGGTGGGCTATAAATTAGGAATAAGTACTTGTATATATATAAACACAACACTTGTAGCCTAATCGATTACGTACCTATCCATATAAAACACGAATGAAGAATGTACTCCAAAGCTTTAAAAACGCTCAGTTGGAATCAAAACCGGGCAGTGTAATAACGTGTCAAATCAATTCCAGTTGGCAACCATTAATGGCAGTGAAATTAGACAGCGTCCATGTAAATGGGTTTTCTTTATCTTTAATAGTCTCTTTAGAAGATTCTATTGATTTTCCGGCTGAAATTAATTATTATTACATGTTTATTTTAACCATTAATTCTCTATTATTTTTTTAAAAAGAATATATTCATTTAGTGATTGTACTTCATTAGAAAGTGAATTTCCATGAATATCTTAATGTGAAAAAAATTGCAGTACAGAGTATTAGTTACTATAAGCCTTAAAATTTATTGATCGTGATTTTTTTTTTCAATTTTGGACTGATCAAAAAATAAATATGATATAAACAAGGTTATTATTTTAGACTAAATGGGATTTATGTAGGCAACAGTAAAGATAAAGTCTTGCTCTCTTTCACAAATTAAAAGCACAATATATAAAAGATATCTTCTTTATGGATTCGTACAAGACATCTTTGTGAAGCCTTCAACAAATTCAATAGACCCAAATACAAAATGCTGGCTTGAGACAGTGAATCTATGCCATATAAACCAGTGAGGGAGCAAAAGCTTGAGCTTTTATGCTTAATCACGCTCCTTGGACCTCATTAAGGGGAGACATACGTACTAATTAAACCTCCCTTGTGGGCTCACTTTGAACACTTCTAATTGCATTATTCACTTAATCAATGCCTCTCAAAAGATCAATGTCCAAATCTAGGATATCTTTTGTTGATATTGTACGCTTGTATAGCACTGGTCTGCAAACACATTACTGTTCTAGCATTTTGGAATATGAGGCATCAGTTAGATCAATTTGATGCGTTATGCATTAATTAATTAATTAATCACCTTATAGACAATTATAGAGAATGACAATCACTACAAAAAAAATACTCAGTTATAAATGTTCTTTTAGCCAAAAAGCCAGAGATTTGTCACTAAGAGATCTTGCAGTACTGTTTTAGCATTTTGGAATTTTTTTTTGATGAAAAGAGGTTGAGTCTACTCTTACACTAATCTAATTAGGCTAGCTTCGTAGATAGTGGTGAAGTCAAAAAATTAGGTTTGAGACGCCAATTACAAGAGAAAAACTTATAGAAGTATCTGAATAACTTAAAATATCTGTAAAAGTATAAAATCGAAGTTTCCTCTTTTAAATATATTAATGATATATTAAAAATATACCAAAAATATACAAATAAAAACAAAAATTTATTTTTGTAAATGATAAAAGTAATAAAATATGAAAAAATAGCTTATTTTTGCAAATAGTTTCAACTTATACCTTACAAAAGATCAAAAAAATAGCTCACACTTAAAAAAATATATATCTTGAGTAAAATATATTATATAGTCCCTATTATTCTACAAGTTTGGTTGGTCCCCCTAAATCTGACCTTGTTCGCAGAAGAGGAGCACCATTCTTCCTGACTTAGCAAGATTGACCTAGGGAACGATAATTTTAATATATTAATTAAACACATAACAATAAAAGAATAGTTCAAATGGTACATGAGATCTTTTAGAGGTCGAAAGGAATTTAGGCTCAGCTCCGATATATCTTAGAACAAACAAAAATTAGTTACATGAATATAAAATATAAAAAAGATGTAAGATAGTATTTAAAACTGGTTCAAGTGATTGAATATGTGCATCGTCAATTCTAAAATATTTAGGGTTCGATGTGAAAAATAAAGGATGTGGGTGGGATTTCAGGTACTGCCATCTTTTTTTTTTAACCATTTTTGAATTTAGAATCCATATGTGGAACTAAATGATTTGTCGTGAATATGATAGTTCAGACGGCCTGTCGTGTGACGATATCCCGATTCCAGATTCCTGAAGAGGCGGGTTAGTTGAGACCGTTGCAAACCCAACAAACAAATGAGCGCCATTGATTTTTATCCAAACTACTCCTTAACAACACAAACAACGCTTCATCACTGTAAAGCAATCCCCCACAAGTTAATTAACAAAGCGAAGCAATTGCATACTGTGGCGTTCATCGCTCACACGCCCACGATAACATCAAGCACTGCCTCTACCCACCCATTGTCTTCTAGCGTGTGCACCAGGCAACGTAACCATGAACAAAGACACCTTGGATTAGGGGCGAATGCAGGAGGGGACGGTCGCCCCCACCGGCAGTAAGGGGTACCCCTACACCCCTTCATCCACCCCACCCTTCCCTCCTATCTCCCATTCCACCCTTCTTGTTTTGCTCTGCATCTCTAGTCACTGTACCGCCTGTGCCTCCTCCTCATTAATTCTCTGCCCCCACGTCCAAACATATATGGATCCACCATTGCCTTGGATCCTTCAATTCTCGAAAGCATATTTAAGGAAAAGAGGTCTCTAAGATCCAAAATTTGGAAACGACTCAGGAGAATGATCCAATCTTGCGGGTTCACGGAGGTCCTTGTTGTTGCCGTCTAAATGTTTGTGTATAGGTCGGAGTGAAAATTTGGTTGTTATCATTATTGATGTTGTTTGTTGTAGATGATGCAATTCAAAATCATGTGTTGGAGTCTCTATGGTTTAAGAGTAGGAGGTTGTGTGAGTATATAAGATGTAGTTCTTTACGTGAAGTTGATACGTTGCGAATTGTTTTAGAAGTTTTATCTGGCTCCAACGGTGTGTGTTTCCTTTTTCCTCGTGTAGTTTCGGGATTACATAATAGTTTCTTTCTTTTTCTTTTTTATGTCTTATGTCATTTGAGCATATTAATCGAATTTTATTTCACTAGTTCAGTATTAGTTGTGGACCATGTCTGTTTGTTAGACTCATCCACTAAGGTATTGTCCGCTTTAGACCAATGGGCCCTCACGGTTTTGTCCAAGAAAAAGCGCCTTAGTGGTTTGAGGGAGGAATGTGTTTATAAGCAACCATTGACCTCGACTCCTAGGAGATGTGGGAGCATGATACTACAATAGTCCCTTAGTTGAGGCTAAAGGGCTTGGAAAAACAACTTTTAGCTCGAGTTCTCACAGACGACGCTAATTGTTATTGCCTGAGAACAACAATAAAGTCGAATGGTCTTCAAGTCTTCATGTGAATCTGTAAAATAAATAAAGTCTGAGGTCGATGGTTGATCCCCCGATTGCACTCTGATGTCTAAATCAGTAGACTATTTTGACAGAGTTTTAGGAAAGTCTTTAAGCAATGAAAGCGTACCTTTCGTGAGGTGGGCGAGTGTTATTTATAGAGTGAGGAGGAAGATCTGATGAGGTGTGGGAGGATCTCTCCTTGAATTTTGAAAGTAATAACATTAGCTCTGCAAATCTCCTTAATATTTGCTCATTTTGTTTTAAGTTACACATAATAAATGTGTCTTGTTGAAGAAATCTTCTAGAAGGTGGACCCCAGTTTTTGAGCTTGACTCATCACTGCCGGATGTAGCTTCTTTCTTAATAGGCTTAATGGGCCTTTAACCACAGACAACGCCAATTGTTGTGGATCATGTCCGCATACTAAACCCATCCATTGAGGTATTGTCCGCTCTGGACTTATGAGTCCTCACGGTTTTGTCCAAGAAAAGGCGCCTTAGTGGTTTGAGGGAGAAATGTGGTTATAAGCGACCTTTGACCTCGACTCTTAGACAATGTGAGAGCATTGCACTACAGTATTATTTAGGAAAAATTTAACATTTATACTAAATTAAAATTTAGATTTTGATAAATGCCACATAAATTTTCAAACATAAAAAAGCCAGATAAGACAAACTAAATTTGACAAATGCCATTTTCGCAAAAAATCGGGATATTTTCTCGCGAAATTGATTTTTTCGCAAAAAAGATAATCCAAAGGAGAAAACATTTGATTTTTCAGAATTTATCTGGTGATTTCAAAATGTATCCAGGAGTATCTATATGTATCCAAATGTTTCCAAATCACAATTTTTTATATAAAATTTGATTTACAATTTTTTCGATAAAATATTTTTAAAATTAAATGCCTCAAAATTACATTTTTTGATATAATTTAGACAATTTTTTTTTATACTCTCCAAAATGTATCCAAATCTAATTTTTTTATATAATTTTTTTATAGTATCCAAATGTATCCAAAATTTAATTTTTTTAGTCTCCAAATGTATCCGAATATATCCGCAAGTATTCAAATACATCCATGCCTACATAAAATCAAAATAATTCAAAAAATTCACCCCTACAGAAAATTAATTTCAACAAAAATTAATTAAAATCAACAAAATAAGATGAACAAACAAAATTTTTTCAAGTGTTTTTTCACATTAAATAATGAATAATAAAGACTTTTTTTATTTTTTTAAAACTAAGGGCATTTAAATAATTTTTAAAAAATAAAAAAAGGAGTAACTAGGGTTATTTGCACCCTAGTTGTTGCTCACACCAAGGTGCAATCCACCACCACCGCCACATCACACTCCACCATCGCTTGCGAGACAACGAACAGAGCGTCAAAGAGAGGTGTTCGGCGAGAGACATCCAACCAAACCTGACTAAGGAGAGAAGAAGAGATTGAGGGACGGTGATGAAACAAGAGATAAAGGGAAGAAGACACGAAGCTGAGAAAGAGAAAGGGAGGATGAAAGAGGAGAGAAAACCGAGGGAGTTGAGAGAGTGAGTGAGAAACAGAATAGGTGAGGCGGCGGTGGCAGAGGGTTTCGGGTTGTTAGGGTTTCTTGGATGAGATTGAGGAGGATAGCATGAGAGAGAAAGGAGAGTGTGAGGAAAGAAGAGAGAGAGAAAAATGACCAAATGAGAGAAAATTTTGTTTTTTGTATAATTAAATGTGGCATATTTTAACTAAAGATTAAAAGTATGTCATTTGGACAATTGAAGATTAAAAATGTTGCCATTTTAATAATTAGGAAACTGGTATTTTTATTTGTCAAAATCAATATATTTATAATGACATGTGACATAATTAACTCTATTACTTATTGTTTCTTTGGAACTTCGTTTTGAGTTTTTAATTTTGTCGCGCGTTTTCAATTTTTTGTGATTTGGTTTATTATGTGATTCTCGAGATTTGCTTTTTAGTTGGGGATTCTTAGTGTTAATTTTAACTGAAGAGGGTAATAGTCAGTGCAGGAAAAAGCTTTATGTTTTGCGTTTGGAGGACATGAATATCAACATGAGAATGCTGGAGATATCAAGCGTTGATGATCTGGTTGTGAATTCGATGAACATTCTTGAACGACCGTTTGTAGATTCACATGGAAATCAACGTAAAGATGGTAAAGATTCCACAAAATTTTCTTTTCAACATGAAGAGAGGAAAAAAAAACAGGATGATTCTGTTCTTTCATTGATGGCTATTAATCCATCGTAGTTTGGAAAAATCATGATATATATCTTGAGAACAAAATTCCGCTTGAGATGTAAAACCTTGTGTTGCCTAAGCCAGACTGTAAGAATTGCTAGCATTATAATGATATTTTGTTTCTTTTCTTGCACTATTCACAAAGTGATTTGAAATTCTATGTTTCTTGAAATAGTTTACTCTTTATTTGTTTGATGAAAACCATTAATTATCTGAAGGGTGTATTTTTGGTGCAGCCATTCAGGGTGGGGAGCCAGTTGATTTGTTTATCCTACCAGGTAAAATTTTCTTCAACCTTTGTATTCATATCTACTTGGCGTGGAGCCGTGGAGGATTAGTGGTTTTGCAAACCCCGCCGGTCTAAATTGGTTCTATTTTCATTTTGGTTTCTTCTGTTGCCAGGACTTGGATTTGACAGATCTGGAGGACGCTTGGGGCGCAGTGGAGGGTGCATTGTTTATTAATAATTTGACACAAAGACATGCATGCACGTTTGCTGGATCTGTTGCATATTGTTCTTCTTGTGGGAATCCGTTGAGTTGCACTTTCTTATTGTGTTCTTTGAAAAATGTGGTATCTAAGATGTATACCTGAAGAAGTACCGAAGTCTTGCAAAGGAGCATAAATGGAAGCAGCCCCTCCTTGGCATGTAAGAAAACTTTTGTTGGTTCATAATTGATCAGTAATTACTTCCATTTGTTTACTTTTGTCCTAAATTATTTATTGTCTAATTTGGCATGCATTCGCCTTGTCATATTCCGTACAGATAATGGAAGAAGGAAACATCCCTACTACTCCATATGATGTTCCCGTGGATGCTCCTGTTTTCCCAGCTGGCTTTATTCCTACGAGCAAAGCTGCCTCGCCACTGATGCATATGATGATGAGAAAGGATCAACAACAATTTTCACTTTTCAACTAATTTGGCTTGTCCAAGATGTCTCAGGCTCTTTGCCATCTTATCTGTAATCGACGAATAAAACTTTGCATTGACCACATTTATCATTTGAGAAAATTAAGAGGCCAATTCACAATTCTAATAATCATCAAGATTAAACCGCACTTATAATCATAACACTTATAAAAGTTAAATGTAGAGTAAATTTTTTTGAATATTTTTATCTCTATTTTTAATTCTAAATTACTATAATTATTGAATGTATAATATTACAATATCTGTAACATTGTTATTGTTAAATAACATGATATTACAATCCTGAATATTGTTATTGTATAAAACATTCATAATAGTAATTATGCTTATATATAATATAATAATATTGTTATACATAAAATATTTAAAAGTATATTCGATTTATAAAAAATTAAGTATATTCGATTAAATTTTTTTATTATATATATTTTTTATTTTATATAATAAAAATTAATTATCAAAATTTATATTAAAAAATAATTAAATTATAAATAAAAATACTTAGGATAACGTGCACGTATTAATAGGCTAGTTATTCGAAAACTATTACGAGAGGTTACCCTCCCCACACCAGCGATCAAAATCCCCTTTTCGTCCTCAACCCCATGATTCAAGCAAAGGATATCGACG
The DNA here is from genome assembly GCA_948243855.1 of Flueggea neowawraea. Lineage (NCBI taxonomy): Eukaryota > Viridiplantae > Streptophyta > Magnoliopsida > Malpighiales > Phyllanthaceae > Flueggea > Flueggea neowawraea. The sequence continues at coordinate 3,335 of CAODLS010784388.1, read as the reverse complement.
AGTGTGACTAAACAACCAACAAGCAAAACCAGGTGTGAATTTCATATATCGTGTCCGCTCAGTTTCGCTGAACTTGTTATTGAATTGAAATGACAGAGCACGATGAGTACGATTCAACTTCCACCTCAAGCACCGCCTAATTCCGCTTCAAGTGCGATGTGTTCTTAAGCTTCAGGGGCGAGGACACGCGTCACACTTTCAACAACCGTCTCTACCAGAGGCTGGTGCAGAACGGAGTCCGTACATTTCGAGAAGACGATGAGCTGGAGCGCGGGGAGGAGATTGCGCCGAGCCTCGTGGAGGCCATTCAGGACTCTGCGGCGGCCACCGCCGTCATCTCTAGGCGATACTCGGATTCCCGGTGGTGCTTAGAGGAGCTTGCGATGATCGTGGAGTGGAGGCGGTTGTTGCTTCCGGTTTTTTACCAAGTGGACCCTTCCGATGTGAGAAGCCAGAGGGGCCCTTTTGAGGAGGATTTCCGGTTACTGGAGAAGCGGTTCGGAGAGAAGGTCGTTCGTTGGAGAAAAGCTTTGGAGAAGGCCGGTTCTATCGCCGGTTGGGATTCTAAGCTTTGGTAATTAATTTAATCTTTCGATAACAATTAATTATTGTTACAAATACTGTATATGACGGTATAGGAATGTGAATATTCAATTAAAAAACGGAAAGAATGGAAGGCCGGAAAGTTTCTTTCTGTAGGATAGTTGACATTGAATGCATCTCGAGGTGTGTTGTTGAGTCGATGTATAGTCTTCGTGTTGGGTGGAGGCAGATTAATTGTTTAATGCAAGTCTGTGATTAGCATGTTAATTATTTTATTTCTTCAGTGTCTTTTTTTAATTATTCCACTTGTCTAAGTCATCGGATGTTCCCATCTCAGAGAAATGATCTTTTTATCAATTAAGTATTGCTAAATTTAGCTCAATGTTTTCGTTTAATGACATAAAATGTTGAATTGTTGATTACCCGTAAGTCACTTCTATTTTTATTTGAATTGTTTCTTGTTTCAGTTTTGGACTATGCAATGGCGTTGATATGTATGATAATACAAAGGTTGTAGGATCAGTAATTGAGATAATTTTTACTGTTCTTATTGCCGGATTACGTTTGTTTCGGCGTGCTTTCTGATGTAGAGTTTATCAGTTGTAAGTTCACATTTAACAATGGCATTGCTGATCATGACTTTTTGCTTTTGACAGGGAAGAAGAAGAGTTTATCCAGTCTTTAGTCAAAAGGGTTTTGGCTAAACTAAGCAATACTCCACTTGGCGTAGCTAAATATCCTGTTGGACTTAACTCTCACCTTGAAGAATTGATGAACATTATGGATTTCAAAGCAAATGGTGTTCTGTTTTTGGGAATTTATGGAATGGGGGGAGCTGGCAAAACCACACTTGCTAGGGCACTCTATAACAAACTTGTGATTTATTTCAAACGTAGAAGCTTCATCTCAAATGTCAGGGAAACTGTAAGAATAGAAGATGGTTTAGTTATTCTTCAAAACAAACTTATCAGTGATCTCTCCCAGAGGGAAGCTTCAGAAGATAGCAGAGGTATCATAACAATCAGGAAGCTAATTCATGAAGAACCAGTTCTGATCGTTCTGGATGACATAGATGATTTAAAGCAACTTGAAGATTTGGTTGGAAACAATAGGCAATGGTTTTATGAAGGAAGTCGAATCATCATCACCACAAGAGATAAAGAGGCTATACCTGAGCGCATTGTGGATGCATTTTATGAGATGGAGGGGTTAAAATCTCCTGAGGCAGTTGAATTATTCAGTTATCATGCATTTGGAAGAGGGAAACCCACAAAAGATTTTGTAGACCTGTCAGAAAAAATTGTAACTCTTACAGGAGGACTACCATTGGCTTTGGAAGTTCTTGGTTCTGTCTTCTATGACAAGAGAAGGAGGAATGACTGGCTAGGGGCATTAAAAAAATTGGAAAAGGTTCGTCCTGGTGAGCTTCAAGACGTGCTAAAGATAAGTTTTGATTCACTAGACCAACAAGAGAAGTGTGCATTCCTTGATATTGCATGTTTCTTTATTGATATAAAGATTAAAAGAGAAGATGCTGTTTACATATTGAAAGGCTATGGATTTAGTGGTGAGACTTTGGTTATGTCTCTTGTGGCAAAATCTCTCATCAAAATTATTGAGAGTGGCACCTTGTGGATGCATGATCAACTTAAGGACATGGGTAAACAGATTGTCCAGGATGAAAATAATGACATTGGCATGCGCAGTAGATTGTGGGATTATAATGACATTATGAATGTGTTGAAGAATAAGAAGGTATGATTTTCGTCAAACACCTGTTCTTCTGACATGAACACTCTTTTTTGACCCTTTTAATTTTCAAGCAACTGAATTTCTTCACCTTACTTGTGTGATTACTGGTTCCTCTTCATTTATATCCTCCATGCTGATCTCTTTTTTTATATTTGTTTTCAAAGATTTGTTAAAGTAACTCCCTTATAATAAGCATACCTTTTTTTCCTATTACCATTTATGATTTTATGGAAATGTAAGCTTTTATTGGTGTTTAGTTATGAGAATGTTTTCTTATTAAAAAAGGTTACTAAAATGTATTCTGCTTTTGTTATTTCTCTCTTTTCTAAATAAAAAAATTATAACATTTAAAAAGTTTTTATTTGTTTTCTTCAGACGAGTAAACGAGAAAAATAGAGAACACGAGTTTTATTTGATTTGTTGTAAAAAAAAACTTTACATAAATTAAATATCCGCCCAAAATTCTAACTTTCTAAAAGCATAAGAGTATTTTTTAAAACCTTCGCAATTTTTTTTCTAAAAAAAGCTTATGCTGAACTACTAAATATATTTTTCAACCTGTTTTTATTTTTTCTGAGACATTAAAATAACTAGAAAGTCATTTGATATCAAAATCTCTTTATTAGTTTCTTCATAGCCGCTGCTTGCAAATTCTAGATGGTGCCACATTACTTGAACAGTTCCTGTTCATTAGACATTAGTACTAACAAGCTTTAAAACATGACTGCTATCAGGGAACAAGAAGTGTCGAAGGTATTGCCCTTGACATTGGTAAAACTCCGGATGACTTAAACAATAAGGATATACATCCAAAGAACTTCAGAAAGAAGACCCCATTTTCATCTTTTACTTGTTACTTGAAGAAAATTTTCAAAACTAAATTTCATCAGGAAGCTGAGAACAAGAAAGATATAGTGCTTCATGCCAAGTCATTTATACCGATGGTTAATCTAAGATTTCTTAGAATAGACGATGCGCAATTGGAAGGAAGTTTCAAACTTATGCCTGCTGAATTGAAGTGTCTACATTGGAAAAGATGC
>CAODLS010784386.1:0-14455 GCA_948243855.1 Flueggea neowawraea | reverse complement strand
ATCTGAATTGGTTACAAAGATTCTCTCTTTGTAGTAATTGAATTATTAAGATGATTAATTTGATTAATCAATAATAATTCAGGACTTTATGATTTATGTGTTAAATAAGATTTAATACATAGTCATTTAATGTAATGTGCTTTTAATATAAATCACTAGTTATTAGGGTTATAGGTATTTAATTATGTGTGACATAATTCGACCCATATGAGTGGTTTATTAAATGATAATGTATCATATAATTAAAAGCCCAATAACATTCAAACCCATTATAATTTCGGCACAACCTAACCTAATTAGAAGTGAGAAAATTTGGCACACTCATCCTAATTAGGAGGAAGAAATTCGGCACACACCACCTCTCCTATTTTTTAGGAGTCACTTTCCTTGTTTGACAAGGATGAATTCGGCACATGCACTACTAATTAGGAGTCCATGACTAATTAGGATTTTTATTCTTGTGTGACAAGGAAAATAAAACCCCAATTTGTATGTGACAAAATTAATTAGGAAGTAAATATTCTTGTGAGACAAGAATGACAAACCCTAGTGTGACTAGATTAGGAATTCGACACACTCCTTCTAGATGAGGAAGAGACCGAATTCTTGGAGGACAAGGAGAGAGAAATTCCGGCCTTGTTATGCACCTATTTAGGTCTACTCTTATGCCTATAAATAGGGTGCACTCCTTGCTATTCTTTCATGGCTTTGCCGAATTAGTGAGTGCCACAAACAAAGAGAGAAAATTATTTGTGAGTTTTAGAATAGAGATTCTAAAACAAGTGCTAGTACACATTAGCATAATCAACGATCTTTTGTGTGTGAGAGAGTAGAGGGGAGTCGTCTTTTGGCAGTCCCTAGTTCAATTTCATTCGCACAAACAAAGGAGGATGGAGAAATCAAATTCGGCCAACTTTGTTTTGCAGAAAACAATTCGGCAAAGTAAAATAAGGTACACAAGTTCGACCTTGTTCAATTAATTATAATTACATACAATGTTCCTGGGATGTTTCATGTGTGACTTTGTTGTTTTTCGCTGCAAACATTAGATGTTTATTCGCATAAGAAACCCAACACTGACGACGTCCATCTCCTTTGTCCTCCGTTCCTTCCCCGTTCTACATTGTGATCGAGTGGAAAAGGTGCTCCAATGACAATTGCGATCCAAATCACATCCTCATTTTTCGTCATTTGCAGATGTTTGCGATCTAGATCGCTTTCCACCGTCACTGCTATCCGATGAGAGATAATAATAGAGGAAGAGGTGGTGGCGGCGATGGAGAGAGAAAGAGAACACTGGTGGCAGAGAAGGTGGTTAGGTCCCAGAGGTGTATGAGTACAAGAGGTGATGGAGCTGGTAGAGGTGAATGAGGAAGGAGGTGGTGGAACCGGTAGATGAGATAAGACGAGTGAGGTGACATGCGCACACAAACAAATATATACATATATATATATATATATATATATATATATATATATATATAGAGAGAGAGAGAGAGAGAGAGAGAGAGGGAGAGAGAGAGAGAGAGAGAGACTAAAAGAAAAAAGAATAGAAAAAAAATGGTATTTGAGTTATTATTTTGGTAGAAATGGCATATGAGAAAGTAGTTAAACTAAGGGGGTATTTAGGAAGGAACGAAAGTTATAGGGGACAATCTGTGTAGTTTCTACCATATCCACATAACTCACCCAATTCCTCTCTCGAGGTCACTCAAGTCATACCTATGCTTCCTAGGTGGGTCCATTCGGCCACACATAGCCAAAGTAGGCCTATTAAGTCCTTTGAGGAATTTTATCAAACACCTTGTAGGCAAAAAATATCCCTACTCTGGCACACAATAAGTTTTATGCTTGTAGACCTAATCCAAGTTTCATCTCTTGAGTCTCCATTTGGGCTTATCACAAACGACATTATGGTGGCCACACATAATATCATTCCATTCATAACAAGTTATAAAATAAAATCCAAGACAATCTTTAAATATGGAACATAAGGCACATTCAAGACAAATTTAGATATAGAAAATAAAGCACCAAAAAACCAATACACATTCATAAATAGAAAAATTATCCATCAAAGCTTACAAACACTAAATCTACACTACAATTGTTTAAAGAAAATAAACATAAACATTAAACTAAAGAAGAAAAAACAACATCACCACACATAAAATGAGAAATGGAAAGAAAATTATGTGGGGGATTCCTTTCCAAGACCATATGTCTCTTCAAGGAACCTCATTTCTTCCTCTTAGCCCCTCTTCTCTCATCTTACTTGCTCAAAACATTTTTGATGATGTGGCTGGCCAAAGATGCTCAAATTAGTGTGAAAGAGGTGTATTTATTCTCCTCTTGGTCCTCTCAAAACTCTAGGATAAATTTCCAAAAGATACCACCTTTCTGTGCAATGGTCTCCCATTCATTTGTCCTTTTCCGCCACACTTTTGTATCTCTTTCAGGATGCCACGGCTGTGGCCACTTTTTTCCCAATTTTATGCCTTTTTTTCTCTTTCCATAGATGTGGCCTTTGGCCACCACGGCCGTGGCATCTTGTTGCCACCTTTTCAGGGTGTGGTGTGACTACTATGACACACTTTCGTCCAGTTTTCTTTGCATTTTCTTCCATTGATCTTACAACTTTAAAAACATATTTTTTCATGCTTGTTTCTTCCGTTTTTCATCTTATTTCATGCATTCTTCACCACCCTACATATTATACAAAAATTGTGTAAATTCGACAGAAAACGCATACACAAAAGATGCTAATGCTTGATATTCTTGCTAGAATACTATACAATTTTAGCATACATCAGACGATTCCAAAACAAAAGTAAGGAAAAGGGATACAAACTTAGGTTTTTGAGAAATGAGACTAGACTGCATTTGAACATGAACAACATCAATAGTTTGCAAATTTTGCTCCAATAGGACCCTATCGCTTTCGTGAAGATTTTCAAATATTCCTTTATTTGAAAACTTGCACAAACGAGTTATCTAAAATTTTTCTACCAACAAAAAGAAGTATAATTGTTGCTCCTTAAGGGTGCCTTCATGTTCTTCGCCTTTACTATTTTTTTCTTTCAAAATCTGCGTAACACCTTCCTCAACTCCTCTTTTTCTTCTACATATACCTTCTTCAACTCCTTTTCTGTATCACCTGTTTATTTTATATAATTTCATGTGGTATTATCAGCAAATCAATATTTATATCACATTTATCTATCTATCATCATTACATGCATCATCATCAAATACATCCAAAATATTGCAGTCATTTACATAGTAAGCAAGAAGTAGTCATACACTGCATAAGCATATTCATATACTGCATATCAGTTTTCGAAAACAATTATTAACTCAGATATATGTGAATGTCAAAACTAAAATATATGTGTGGAGAACTCTGCATACTGACCCAACCTGACTAAGATGTTTAGAATGTTGAATGGTTGATGCAATCAGCTAGCAAAATGAATCTTCAACTGGAAAAATTGCAGAGGGTGAGTTTGCAACTCAATAAGTAAATAACTATCACAATATATATAGTTATATTTAACATAACCTTTAATCCATTATTAACATTTTATGCACAAATATTTATCATCCATTTTTCGTTATCTTATTCGGATCAGTCACTACACATCCTATATCAACTCATACCATAACATTCATAAGATCATATTCATAACATGTATTCTCCCATGTCATACTGAGTTAATTTATAAATAAATCACTTAACTATTCCAAGGAACTACACCACATAAACAATCACATCATACGTAAGGAATCATCACTCATAAGTAGTCATATCATATCATTCATAGACAAACACCTCAAATCATGTCGCAACAGTAAAGAAGGATCAACACTTAATAACCTTTCTCACAACAAACACATTCACCTTCAAAAGTCATACACATCAATAAGCAGGCAATACTTGATCATTCACAAGGAAAATCATCACTTGAGAAATCCTACCGATTCATTCATAAAGAATGATTCACAAGCACTGGCATCATTCTCAAGAATCATACTTAATAATCTACTTATGAGATGGTGATGCAGTTCAAACCACATTCCTCATCCTTTTCCCATTTTCTCATATGCTTAGCGAATGGCCCTCTGAAGATCACACAGCTACAACCAGGATCAAATATAATACAAATGGGTAGATGATCTCACAAAGTCGATGATTAATCGTACAACTATGTCCAGGGCAATATGCCACAAACACTAATGACACGGAGCAAAGGACTGATTATATAGCTATATCCAGTGCCAAAATAATAATAATCACATAGGGCCAATGACTAATCACATAGCTACGTCCAGGGCCACATAGAGGGAAATTCACATTCACATATTTCATTTCATCTTTCTACATGCCCATTAATCACCATTCCGTAAGTAAATATTAAGATGAGGTCATATAACATCACATCATAGAATAGTTCAACTGTATACAATAACATGGTCAACATCATGGGCGTCATATGCATTGATTATTTCATCACATTTTCAAGCCACACATCCGAAACATATCTATGTAAACAAAATATTTAAGTCAATTAATCTAATCTCAGCAAATAATTTCAAGCAAAATTAATCACATATTTCATTTTATCAATTAGATTAGCAAGGAAATATAAAATACAATCATATAGGGAATACTAATTATAAACTTATTATAGTTCCTAATACATGGATGTTCTCAAATTAACGTCAACCTCTCCACTTTGATTTCCAGCTCCTAATAATTTAAAACATTCATTTTTTATATTCATATACTCAATTCACAAATATAAATGCACATGCTCATGCCTTTCTTTTAATTACATCTCGAGAACTTAGGAGGACAACTTCTCTATACTAATTTCGAAATTCTCCGAATCATTATAAACACATCCTTTAACCCTCATTTCTATCTTCATTGTTACCCATTATGTATATTTTTAGCTACAACAACAATCACGCAATTTGGACCTTTAAAGATCCAGTTATTGAATTTTTAGTGCAAGTGGGTCAACCTTCATCACAAACAGAGCAATATAATGTTTTCCTAAAATACATAGCTTAAACAATATATTTAGTTTCGGGTCAACACTAGAACATTTTAGAGGACATTCTAAAGTTTCCATATAATCAAGAATCACTTGGATCAGAGTTATAAAACTCAAGATAATCATAAAAAAATGTGATTGATTTACATAGAAATTACTTCTAATGGACATGCATATGAAAAAATTAGTTGATTATCATGCTTTTTACATTTTTAATTTCAATTTATGCATGAGACTCTACCTTTTTCCCTATTTATAGCAGGAACCCTAGCTTATAAATCAATTAAAGTTTTATTTTCTTATCAATCGAGTCCCTAATGAATTTAAAATTCACCACATACATAAGATGCAACCATGTCATGTAAAATGGATTTTATGCATGACAAATTTTTTAGGGTGTTACATTGTCACAACGGATCATAATGTTTTTGAACAAAGAAGCCCAATTCTCTTCCACTGAAATCTATATAATACTATAAAGCTGAATCAGAAGACTTCACCACAAAAGAAGTCAAATTATCTCCCTCTCCCCCTCTCTTTCCCTCCCACTAAAAAAAATTTAACTATTGAATATTAACTTCATATTAAATAATTAAATATTTCATTTATATTAAATAATTATTTAAATAATCAGTTCTAATTTTGATCATATTCTAATTTCTGATTCAATTCCAATTATGTATGTTTTCCAAACATTAAAATTCTGATTTTGATTCAATTATAATTCCATAGAATTGGAATTGCAATTAATTGCAATTCCTGCCATTCAAACGGACCATAATAGAAGAGAAGGTTTGGGTTGTTTCACTTTGAAGTTGCTTCCATCGCGGCATCTTCCTCTTCTGATGTCATGTCTTTCATTAGCTAATTACACAGATTGTTGCGTAGATAGTTAAACTCTATGTTCGACAAGAATTGATCCTTAAAATTGCAGTTATTTGATTTCTCTTATGTTGTGTGAGTTCTATATGAATGTTTTGTTAGATTCTCCATTAATAGAAATTTGTTTATATGCTCCATTTGTGTGATACTGTAAATTTTGCTTGCTATTAGAAGAACTTTAGTGTTGTTTGGCATGTAGTTACTAAATGCTATTATATAAATTTAGGTCTTCAAAAATTTTTTTGGACTGCTTGTAGAATCAACTCTGATGGTATTCTTGGATTTAAAGTTCTTTACCAATACTAAGAAGCTTTTGTTTCTACTTATTGGGGGTAATGGATTTGCATCCTTCTTGTAAATTTTAGTACATTTGTTTTTGTAATGCCCCGCTCAATTCTTAGATGGAATTTTGAGTGAATTCATAATTGTTTGAGGATATATAATGTTACTCAAGTAAAAGAAGCATTACTCGAGTAATATGAACCTTTGGTAACTCGAGTAAAGGAGAGGATCACTCGAGTAAATGTCAATTTCTTATTTCTTCTGGAAGTCTATCTCACTCGAGTAATAATTTGTCACTCGAGTGAAATGGGACTCGGTTTACTCGAGAGAAAGGAAGGGTTACTCGAGTAAGAAAGACTTTGTTTTGTGCTAAGGGGTGACTTACTCGAGTAAACATTTTTGCTTACTCGAGTAAGGTATGTTTTTGGGTAAAGAGGTGTAGTCGGTTTGGGTTTGTATAAAAGAGCGTTTACTTCATTTATGTCTGTCATTTTTCATATGAAACATCCCTCAGAAACCAAAAAATGTCCATCTTTCATTCTTCTTCCTTTCTCATCAATTTCTTTAAGACTTTGAGGTAAAATCATCTCTCTAGCTTAGTTCTCGCTTCTAGTTCATATAAAACCCTTTAGAACTTGATTTTTGATGCTGAAACTTGACTGTTTATGGATATGGATAGGTCTGATATAATGATAATTGATGAAATGATTTAATTTAGGGTGTTCAACAATGAATTAAGTTGAGATTAGCTTGGAGATCAGTGGATTTAGATGAGAACTTGAATGAATGATAATTTTTGGATTTATTTGGATTGTTGGAGGATGAATTTGATGATTTCTGGATATTTGATTGTTTAATTAATATTAACAACTTATTAAGTAATATAATTAAGCTTGGATTGGCATAGAAATATTTTAGGGTCGAGAGGAAGATTGACTGTTTGAAGGGGTTACTCGATTAACATAATTTTGTTACTTTAGTGATAGAGGCCACGGTTCACTCGAATGAACCAAAACAGTTACTCAAGTGTAATGGGGGCTCGATCACTCAAGTAAAAATTCTTATTACTCGAGTAAGCTAAGTTTTAGATTAATAATTGGGAAATTTCACTCGAGTAAGGAGGGAACAAACTGTAATTTTACGTAGAGTCTGATTTTCAAAGTGAGAGTGATAGATCTTCGATTGAAATATGATTTTAGACATTGTCAAGGGTTTGGGTTTTATATCTGCATTTGCATTTCATGTATTCTGTACCGCCAACAATACCAATAAACATATCTTTGATTCTTCTTTGATAAATGTTTCAGCTTCGTGTTCATGCCAACGTGACTAGACACCAACTAGTGGTGCATGACTAGGCCATTCAGTTTGGACTTCAAAGTGAGTGTGATGGCAGCTTCAAATACATAAATTGTGCCTTCTAAACTCATATGTTTTTGATATGTCTGGCTATACTTTGAAATTTGACCTAGTAATGGTTTGGTTAATTTAATAATTTGACCTACGTGATACTTCTGTGATATGCAACTGTGCTATGAAGTTATTATACATTTTGTATTAAATATTCTATTTTGCATGTTGTATGTGACACACACACACGCATATATATAATTTTATTTTATTTTATTTTCACCCTTGTTTTATTTATGTTATAGATCTATATCTTAAAGGATAAGGTATAATCAGTGATTATTTGCCTATTTGTATTCTTGTCTGCTTTTTATTTTTTATTTCTATAAATAATTACTGTAATTCATGACACCTGTGCTACAGATGTAAAAATCGCCTTTGGTATACCATTATGAAGGCCTAGTTACTGGGGTAAGATGGTAACTATGTGTCCAGTGCAAACATATGTGAGCTATTTTCTGGTGGCAGTAGTCCACATTTTTTATCCTGTTTCTGGTAGCATGGTCTACAATCATTTAGTCAGTTAGGAAATCTATCAGATTAGTTGATACTTTCTTTGGATATTCCGATATGATTGGTTTTGGTGAAAATGGTAAATCTGTATTATTGCTCATGTTCCTGTAGTATATTATATTGTAGTCTGGCGTGGTATATCTTATTGGAGCACATAGAATGCAATGCTCGCAGATGTACTTTGATCAGTTCTGTCTGGTATAGCTTTGAGACACTTAGGGTGACAAGTTACTATTTTGACCCCCTAAGGCTATTAGTTGTTAGCCCTTTTGAGCTGGGTACTTTTAGGTTTTTATGTTGCTAGTTTATTTTGATCTGATCTTGTTACTCAGTTTCAATATAATACGAGTGTATGATAAGTGATTATCAGATTTGTTTTGCTTTGTATGTAATAGAAATATATAAGAATTTAGTAAACTCTATATAATATGAATTTGTATGTATGCATATAATATGATTTGATTGTCTTCTAATTTTTTAACCATTATGTCTGACTGTATGTTGTTCATCATTTGTGCTAAATGTTTTTCCAATGGATTTCGAATTATTATTAGTATGTATATTGATGTATAATATTAGTATATGATTATATAAGTGCGTCTAGTATTTTTAAAAATGTTTTTAAAACAGTTTATGTGATGCCCTGAAGGCGATCTGAAGTGTGATTTCCACACTAAGTTTACTCACCCTTTTCCCTTTAATATTTTCAGGTAATTTTGTTGGTAGTGTTCATCTAACTTTTCATGCTCAGTGAGACATTCAGATCAGCAGTGAGTGCCCTTTTGTTCGGGCCTTGTTCATCTTTTGTATTAATTGCTCCACATCGGGATCCTTGTGGTGTTGGTTTTGTATGGTTTGTACAATTTTGTATGAACTTTTGGAATTTTAGCTATGTTTTCTTATTTAGAAAATTATTTCTGAAATTTATGTTTTTAATTGAATGGTAAAAGATTTTACGTTAAAGTTCGGTTCTTCTGAGGCTTGTACGAGATGGTCGGGCCTATGGTTACGTCAGTTATGATCCGATATTGGGTCATGATAGTTTTCCAATTCAATTCCTATATAATTTTAATTTTTTATTGATATTTCCAGATCCACGTGATGCTTTTTTATGATAGTGCCTGAATCTTATCGACTTTGGCTGCATTATGAAACTTGTACTGATGACTTCATTGTGATTGTTGTGCCTTAATAGAGAAGAAGGAGGTTGCGCTCTTCTCTATCCCATCGTTATTCATGTAACGTTTAGATTTTCGTATGGCATCTAGACTGCAGTTTGGTCTTGTATTCTCGTTCTAACAACATTATTGTTTATTTGTAAGACCGGCATCCAACTAGATTTTGTTTCAGTGACATATATGTATATATACTATACACACATACACACACACACACACACACATATATATAAGTATATTTGATAACTGCTACAAGATAATTAATTATCCTAATTTGTTAAGTAAAAAAGTGCTAAACGTGACGAGTTAAAAGTTTTAACTTAAAATTATTATTGAATATGCTCAGTAAGAAAATTTTAAAACTTCTATCCTTAACCTCTCTCTCTCTCTCTCTCTCTCTCTCTCTCTCTCTCTTTCAACCTTTTTTTTTCAACCCTTCTCCTCAATTATAACTGATGTAACTTTGAATAAGCCCCAAAAAGCCCATGAAGGTTATCCAAGCCATTGCTCAAAAAGTCCAAGTAAGAGGGCTTACCTTCTAGAAGTATTCTTTAAAAGATACATTCATTACATGTGACTTAAAATAGAAAGAGCAAATCAAATGAGGAGATTTGATATTATTAAGTTTAAAATTCAAAGGGATATCCTCCATTGCCTCATAAAGTCTACCTCATCACTCTATAAATAATGCCTCTCTACCTCAAAGGAACGTACGTTTTTACTGTTTATACACATATCAAAACTCTGTCGTTTTCCTGACTTAAGCATCAACTAGTCTTTATAGTTGTAAACCCACACTCTTCTTTGGCTTAATAGCTTTCCATCTATTAAGATAGTTGCAGTTCAATGAGGCAACACCAATTTGCACTGTCTATGGAAATTCGAGAAAAAAAACCGTCAACCTAAATTTGTGTTTCCCAGCCCCTTAGGCTCGACTGAGGGGCTATTGTAGTGTAATGCTCTTATAAAATTGTGGGGATTCATGAGCCCAAAGTAAACAATACCTCAATGGATTGGCCTAGTGTGTGATCGTCGAGGGACATGGTCCATAAAATTTGGCGTCGTCAGTATAAATACAAGCAAAAAGGTCGTGTATTGCATTTACTCATCTTCATCAACAATTTCCTTGAGAAAGGACAATCAACGATAAAAATGGTGGTGTAGACAAGATCTCAGATGGCCAATCACCGTGAGGAGGAAGGCTAAGACGTTAAGAGTCCTTTAAACCCTCTAAGGGCAAGCACTTTAAGGGTGGTAACCTTTAAACTATGACTTGGCGAATTTGAGGCCTTGAAGGTTTAAACACTTGCGCTGCAGGTGAGGGGAAAAGGGCTCCCATATAGAATCATCCTCGCGAACCCATTCCTCATCTCATAGAAGGGGAGATACGATTCCTGAATGAACAACCTGAAACTCTCCCAATGGAGAAAGGAAGGCTTCATCCCCAAAGAGAGAGGGAGTGATACCACAAAATGGTCGAAAGCACATGCGAAAAGAAAGGACTCCCAAAAGCCTCAATGAAGAGGGTAGAACCAGATGATCATTTAGTGTCCACTGCCAAAGACATCGTTGAGATGGAAAAGATCATGGAAACAATATTGGCACAAAAAACGGTTGTAGCCAACGCAGAAGAGGAGCAAGACGGAAAGATCCCTTTCATAAAAGGAGGTTATGGGGAGCCACTCGCATTAAAGTTTTAGATGCCTCAACTCTCTTTTTTACCAAGAAGGAAGACCTTTGTGAGCACATTCAAAAGTATGAGGCTATCATGTTGTTGCATGGATGGGAGGACACAATTATGTATCGAGCATTTCAAATTACATAGAAGGATGCTTCTCATGATTGGTTCAATGGGCTTAGGGAAGCTTTCATTTCATGATTTGCTCAACTAAAGAATGAGTTTATCAATACCTTCATAATAAACAATAAAAGGAAAAAGGGTGCAACATATTTGCTGAGTGTGAAACAATGGGAGAAAAAGACCCCTCAGTCAATATGTGGACAAATTTAGCAATGCAACTTTGGAAATCTATGAACTGTAACCTGGAGTGGCAGTGGCAAAGGCAGCCATGTTGCATGGTACACGATCAATGGAGTTACAACAGTTGCTATCACTTAATCAACCAAAGACTTTAGCTAACCTATTTGTGATAGCAAACAAGTATGTCTCTCAGGTGGAGATGATGAAAATAGTGAGCTCCAGAAATGAGAAGAAACATAAAAGAAAGGAAAAAGATGCATAGGGGGAGCCTAATAGGAAGAAGGATAAGGGAACAATTCAGGGGATCCTCAAGACCGAGATTTGAGAAGTTCACTCCTCTCAATGAGTCAAGAACATCTATCTTAGCAGTCATTCAAGGCTCTAGGCTTATACATTTCCCCTAAAAAACTGTTAAATTAATGGGGGAGAGATGTGGATGCATATTGTTAACTACATGATATCTACGATCATTCCACGAAGAAGTGTCGTGATCTTATGAATCAAATTGAAGCCTTGATTAGAGAAGGAAAGCTTGAAAAGTTTGAAGCCTGGAAGGACGATAAAAATAACTACTCTCGAAAGGGAAGAAGGTATGGTGACCGAAGGTATGATGATCGTCGTGATGAGCGAAGGTGTGAGATAGACATAAAGAAGGGGAACGTGATGGAAATGCCCAAAATGAGGGAAGAAGGAATGAGTAGAGAACTCTCTCAGTGGATAATGAACCTGCTCACCCAACCATCAATTCAATCTTTGGAGGAGAAACAATGGCAAGAAGCACATCATCTTCAATGAAGGCTTATACAAGGAAAGCCTAACAAAGAAACCAAATAAACAAAAAAGAGGACATGAAAAAAGAATGAAATTAATCAAAGGGCATCTGTCTTGCAACTGTGAGAAGCAACAACAAAAAAAACACACACACAGACGGACACAAGAGGGCGTCATCAATTTGTTATGTATTTTTAAGCCTGTAATTGTCCCTCTTATGTTAGGATGGTCCAAGATCTTTAATCCTTAAGAAATTATAGTTTCTCACAAGTCTTGGTTGATTGCATGTTCTCCCGTCACTTATAAGTGAAGAGAAAAAAATCCTATTTAACTCATTCAGGAATTCTACAATAAAAAGCATGTAATCCCAACATGACAATCCAAGAAGGAAGGGAAAATTGGATTTCTTGCTAAAAGTTAAAACCTTTGAAAACCTTTTTTATATTTTGGAAATCAAAACAATAGCTCAATCCAAAACACAACCACACAAGGATGAAATAAAAGAGAGTAAGGGAGAGAGAGTCAAAGCCCGATTTTATAGTGGTTCGATCCTCCTTGACCTACGTCCACTTCTATAGCTCACTAGACTGTTTTGAATCCACTAATTCAGTTCCTCACTTACAGGTGGAGGAAAACCATTACACCTCTTATTTTGCAGGTTCACAAGCAACCTTTACACATTTTTTTCACTGGCCAAAATAAGAAAACCAACACTCTTTGTTTTTTAAGGAACCAAACAAAGCAAACCTAGTCTATCCTTATGCATAAACACCAAAGCTTGATTACAAGTGGATTCCCAAAGTGAAAACAATATTCTCACACCAACTCAGTATGCAAATAGAAAATCAAAGCTCAGTTGGTGTCACGACCCGTTTTTGGGCCGTGACCAGTGTACAAGAAGGATCTTCTGTGGAAGCCCAACTCATCCCGTACAAGCCTCAGAGTACTCAGAAATCCTACCCAATTATTAATTTTAATAATTATACAATTTAACAAACATTCAGATTTTATAAATTATAACTAAAGTGTTATAAATCAAAATAATTAGCATATAAATATATATACGTATACATTCTTTCAAATAAATTATACAAACAAAAACCAAATAGTGAAATCCAAATAGTGGAATCCAAATAGTGGAACCCAAACCCTCGGTATGGAGCACCTAAACAAACATACCAACTCGAAACCCGATCAAAAGGGTTATCACTACTACTCGAAGACTCCACTGAGCATGGAAGCTTAATCACCTGAAAAAATGTTAAGGGGAGGAGGTGAGAAAACTCAGTGAGGAATGACGCTCCAGAATGCATCTGAGACCTCACATAAACTATTTTGAAAACCTTTAGAAAACTTTCACTTGCAACATATGTAGGTATATGTATATACACTCGTATACATACTAGTATAGTTCGAAAATATTTTAGAAAACATTTTGCAACCAGAGCAGACAACATGCAGTCAGACAGAATCTGTAATAAACAGAGAAGTAGATAACACATGCAGCGTATTATACAAATTCATATTATCCAGACTATACAGAATTTTATACATAAATATTTTATTAATACTTATTCAGAATTTATACAGATCTGATAATCACTGATCATACACCCGTATGATATTGATACTGCGCTGACCAAATCAGATATCTAATAGAGAATCAGCAACCTCAAGAGCATCAAAGGTGCTCAACTCAGGAGGGTCAAACAGCTGACAGCCTTAGGGGTCCTAAATAGTACCCGACACCCTAACGGTCTCAGAGCTGTGACAGACAAACAGAGCTAATCAGAGAGTATACCCGCGAGCATTGCAGTCCCCGGGCTCCAGCAAAATATACCCCGCCAGTCATCAGTACAATAAAATATAGGCGAATGAACAATAACACAGACTCATCAGATATATTATACATCGTATAATATAATAGTAGATAATAGCCAATATGACATATAATATCAGACATAGGCCCGTATGCATAGTATAGTATGGTAAACAGAGTTTACAAATACAGAGTATATAACAGAGGTGGATAGGAACCATAACAGATAGATAACATAAGGGAGACAGAGCCACCCATCAGAATCAAACAGGGCACGTGGTCGGCCAAACGAACAGCTACCATATTACCCTGGTAACTGGGCCTTGACAGAGCATTGGTATATCAAAGGCTACGCTACCTCGTAGCTAGGTGTCCCTAATCCCAATATATATATATATAGCAAACGGTAAACAGAGCAGAAATTATTAACATAGAGTATGTACGTAACTGTACATACATCATATATATATATATATATATATATATATACACATATTAACAGAGGCAGATAATATGTATTATATAACATAATACCATCTTTTAAATTATCAGACGTAGT
>CAODLS010784363.1:0-11974 GCA_948243855.1 Flueggea neowawraea | reverse complement strand
TTTTTGTGAGTTTTAGAATAGTGATTCTAAAAGGGTGCTAGTACACCGTGATCATTCCAAGGTAAGTTCGTTCGTGTGGATACCTGTAGCCACGTTCGCGCAAAAGCAACGTGATTCCTCAAAGGTGATTCGGGTTTTGGTGAAAAGAGCTACACCAACGTTTTATACAACTATTTGGGGCATATGCATTGGAGCTATTTGGGGCGCCAAATAGTCCTTGAGGTGGATGCCATGTATGATTTCGACCTTTTACCATGAACTTTAAATAGTTTATGATCATTGAGCATAATGTCTATTGCACCACATGAATGAATGTTTGAAATCATAAATGGTCCACGACATGCAATTTTGCGGTTCCAAATAATGTGGTTTTTTGGTGGAAAATATCTAACCTTTTGACCTATGCGTTTTCTATTTATCACTTAAAACCCTTTTAGAATCATTTGTTTCTCTTGCATTAGACTTCGTTTCTTTATTGGGCTCTATGGGTGCTTCTCTCGGTTTTTCTTTTGGTTCTCCCAGGCTTTCCTTAACACTCGACGATTTTGGTCGAGGGTTGATGCCCAACATGCAACAAGGTTTAATGGCTTTAGCATTATCAACACATTCATCATTTAAAAGAACATTTGAATTGCTAAAGACATTAAATTCTTGAATTTCACTCCCGACTCTAAAGGTCAATTTTCCCTGACCAACATCAATTAATGCTCCCGCCCGTTGCTAAGAATGGACGAAGGCATCAAGTTGACCCCGACTCCCAAATCGTACAACGATGTTTGGATACCCATATTACCAATGGAGCATGGAATGGTAAAGCTTCATAGATCCTCAAGCTTTTGAGGAAGCTTGTTTTGAATTACGACACTCCTTGGTGAAAGCAACCGTGGCATACTCCTCCAATTTCTTCTTATTGGAGACAATTTCCTTTAGGAACTTCGCATAATGAGGCATATGAGCAATAGCCTCAATAAATGGAATGTTCATTTGAAGCTTCTGGAACAATTCCAAAAACTTTAGGAAATTGTCATCCACCTTTTGAGCATTCAATCATTGTGGAAATGGAATAGGAGGAACATAGGGCTTTACCTCATCTTTTGGGTGAAATGAGATGTCCTTGCTTTGCACCTTGGTTCCCCTCTCCTCCTTATCATGTTCAGACTCTTCCTCTATTGGTTTCTCTCCTTTTTCCTTGCTCGGTTTCTCTCCCTCTTTGGGTTCCCCCGCACACTTATCTCTTCTTCACTCTCTTGCCCACTTATCACTGAAATTGCCATTACATTATCTCTAGGATTGACTTATGAAGAGTTTGGAAATTTTCCCTTTTCTCAATTCGAAACCGCCTTAGGCAATTGACCAACTTGCATTTCTAAGTTTTGGACGGTAGCTTGTTGAGTTTGAACAATTTGGTCTACCTTTGCATCCATCTTACTCATATATTGCATTAGAAGGTCTTCTAGAGGTGGCTTCTTTTCTTAAACATTTTGTTGAGGTGGCGGTGGTGGTTGGGGTTGATTTTGTTGGTAGGGTGGTCGAGATCGAAATATTGGAAATCCCATTGGTTTTGCTTGATTTATGCGTTGATCTTTCCAAGAGAAGTTAGGGTGGTTGCGCCATCTCGGATTGTGAGTGTTGGAGTAATGATCACTCCTGGTTGTGGCTTATCAAAACCCCCCATATAATTAAATTCTTCCATCCCATAACTCATTCCTTTACCATATCCACAATTGGAATCACTATGCCCCATCACTCGCAAAAAGAGCATTGTTCTCTAACCATGGCTCCTCGATTGATCAACATATTCAACTTTCTCGACACATCATCAATTTGAGAAGCCAAGTTAGTAGAAGAAGTATTTACCTCATGAATCCCCGCTCTTCTACCTCGAACCACCTTTTGTTGAGAATTAGTGGCAAGCATTTCATATATATCATACATTTCCTCAGCTGTCTTGTCACAAAAATAACAACCCGTTGCGGTATCTATCAAAGTTTTCCCATGCATCGTCAATCCTTCATAGAAGAATTGAATGAGAAGAGCCAAAGAAAATTGGTAGTGTGGGCATTGGCTCAGTAGCATCTTGAAATGTTCTCATGCTTCATGAAATGGCTCACCCTCCATTTGGGAGAAAGAGTAAATTTTGTTGCGTAATTCCATCGTCTTTTGGGGGGAAAAGAATTTCATCATGAACTTGTTGTACTCTTCGTCCCAAGTTGCCAATGACCATACAGGAAGATTGTTAACCAAATCTTAGCCCGGTCCTTCAAGGTGTATGGAAAGCATCTCATCCGAAGCTCGTCCTCCCTCAAACCACGTAATGGGAAGGTTTGAATGGTGGTGTAGAATTCCATCAAGAACGTCAATGCATCCTCCAATGGCAACCTATGAAATGAAGGTAGCATGCTGAAATGGATACCCTTCAACTCATAATTTCGTGACTCAAACAAATGCATAACAGTGAAGCACCTATCACCGGCCTTTGTATGTCCCTTAAGCTCATATGCACCGTTATTTGATTGCCAATGCCACCTCTTAGTCGTTGGCCCATTCTTTCTTCAATTCCATGCCTTGGAGTTTTTTTCCATTGATTCACTTCTTTGGTTGGCACAAATTCCTTTACACCACCTTTCAATCTCCGGCTTAATGGAACAAGTTCAACATTTTCCAAGATATGAGATCACCTTAAATGCATATAACACCTATATGCAAAGTAAACAAACAATTAAACAAAAAGAAAAGAAAGATCACAAATAGCACACAATCCCCGACAACAGTGCCAAAAATTTGATCGGCTCTATGGCAAGTGCATGATAGTCGATGAAGTAATAAAAACCTTGGAGTATTCCTAAGGTATCAAATCCACAGAGACGAGATTAAATGTGATAGTTTGTTAAAATAATAGAAAACATAAAATAAATGCAAGGAAAGTAAAAGAGTTGATTTTTAGGTTTTTCGATAATGCTAAACAAGAAAATAACAACTAACAATATAGAAGGCGTTAGGGCTTTCAAGATGCAACCAATAATCCTAATTACTACATTTATGAACCGGTTATGAGATATGAGTGTTCTTTCACTTTTTTCACCTAAAGCCTCTTTCAAGTTCATCTAGGTTATGCCTACATTTATTAGAAGGGTCCTTTCGACCACAACTAGCTAAACTAGACTCGTTATGCTCTTTTGGGAATTTTATCGAACACCTTGTAAGCGTGAATATCTCTACTACACAACCTAACAAGTTTAATACATGTCAACCTCGCCTAATCTTGTTCTTTCAATCCATCAATTAGGCTTGTTAAAAATACAACTATGTTGGCCAAACAAAATCATAATCAAATCGTACAAGTCATTAAATCAAATCCACAATCTCTACACATATTTCATTCAAGCACAAACATACAAACTACAAATATTGCAATGAATGACAACAATCCCACTCATAAATATAGTAAATCATCATCAAGAGTCTACATCTCTTAGCCCTAACAAAAGATTAAGCTACCATGATCAAGTTCAACATAATATGACAATAAAGCTTAACATAAATCATGGTAGACATTAAAAGATATGGAGAGAGAGAGAGAGAAGAAAAACTAATGTAAGAGAAGCCTCTTTTTGTAGCCTTCAAGAGAAATCTATACCCTTCAAGCCTTGTTCTTCCTCTCTTCCATAGAACCCTAACCCTACATTCTAAAGGAAGAAGAAAGAAAGGAAGAAAAATAAAAGAAGAAAAAATGTGTTCTTTCAATGAATGAAAGATCAAACATGTATGGTTAAGAGGGGATATTTATACCCCTTTACATGTGTCCAAACCGTAGAAAGTATATGGCCAAAAATGCCCCCAAGTGTGTACATTTTGTCCACCAAAAGAAGCCTTGCTGCCAAAGTTGACCTTTGACTTTTTTTGTTGCGGTCACAACCATGATTAGAGGGGCCACGACCGTGACTAGCTATTATCCAGGGTCACGACCGTGACTATGAGTTGGTGATCTTTGCACCCTTTGACCCGATTGTTTTGGCACTTTCTTCCATCAACCTTCCAACTTCAAAAATATGTTTTCCATGCCTTTTTCATCTTTTTTTTTCATCGAATTCCATGAATTCTTCATCACCTTACAAAATCACAAAAATGTATAAATACATCAACAATTAAGCTATTGTAAGGCAAAAATGCTATATTTTTATGCTTGAATTATTATGTAGATTTAGGACACATCACCTTCAAATAATTCTCTTAATCTCGATGTACTATCCAATCCCAAAGCTATCGCTCTCTACAACCCAATGTTTTTCCCCTCAAAGATGCATTATTTTGGTGTCTAATGGTGAACCCCTCATCTGGCTTCTGAAACACTCTTAAATAGGCCAAAATGATGTGTCCCGATAAGACACGGTAAAGAAAAGCATTACACGGCCGTGTCTCATGTTTTAGAGCTTGATTTTACGAGGCAGGTCAAGACACGGGCAAAACACCTCAGGCTACTTCCATTGCTTTGTGTTACAAGCTGTGTCTTGCCAAAAAATGCTCCAAAACATGGAAAACAAAAGGCTACACACCCAATCTTGCCTCCTTTTTCTCAAACTTCATCATTTCAGCCTTGTTTTCGACATGTTACGTCCCTTTTGATCAACACACCAACATATGACTTGGAAACACAAATTGAACCAATAGAGCACTATAACTCATGAATACAACTCAATTATAACCAAAACGATAGGAATTGGACAATGCAAATATGTATAAATGACTGTTATAAGCAGACAACATAAAACAATGTTTATCGGTGTGGTGTAAGCTAACTTTGGAGGGTCGTGTTACTCTAATCCAATCTATGGTGAACACTCTCCCGACCTACATTATGTAAAAATTTTCATTTCCCAAATGAGTTTGTCAAGAAGTTGAAAGGTTACAGGATGGTTTCTCTGTGGTCGTTTTGACACTGCAAGAAAGATTTATCCTCTTAGTTGGGAAGACATGTGTCGGTGAAAGCATAAGGGTGGGCTTGATTTGAGATTGACATTCATGACTAACAAAACTTAAATGTTTAAGCTTGGCTAACAAGTTCTTTGTAATCAAATTTCTCTTTGGGCTTGTGTTCTTATAGGCAAAAATGTGGCCACTGGAGATGTTTTTTTTTCTTTCTAATTCTAGGAAAAATAATTTGTCCCAGATATGTCATTGAATTCTTGAACACACTATTTAGTTGATTAAAAAATATTGGGCTAAGGTTTGAGTAGTGGATGTAGTTCAAGGAGGACAAAACCAATGTAAATTCGGGCTTTGTTTTCCTAACCCTTCATCTCTTTAATTTGTTTTCTTGATTTGGTAGTATTTTGGATTTAGTTACTATTTTGGATTTCTAAATATTGGAAAACTGTTCAAAAAGGTTCTAAATTTGTTGTTACAATCTAATTCACCCCCTATTGGATTTCCATATTGAGCTTACACACACACCTACTTTTATGAACAATGTGGCTCGATCAATGGGAAATGATCACAATATTATGCTTTGGAAAGACCTCTGGCTCTAAGATTGTGGTGCTCTTTCACAGTTTGCACTGGATCTGAATTCCATAGACAATATTGCTACTAATGTTTCAGAATGGACAAAAGTCGTTTAGTTATGTACGCAAGTATACATGGAGAAATGGATAGGAGCTATTGAAATTTTTTTGGAGCCACATTACGTGCACAAGATCAAAATTTGCATGCAAGTGAGAGTTACATGCACCACTTAAAATGTTGCATACACGAGTTTGACAACTCTTGTACATAAGCTATTGGAATTGTTTCGAAGCAACATTACGTACATAAGCTTGAAGATTACATATGTAGTTGTAACATTATGTACACAAGTCTGAAATGTTGCGTTCACAACTCTATTATCACCCATCAGGTGCAAAAGAGGAGGCAACTTGGTTTTTTAAGAAGTTGGAGGAGTTCAGGAATAATGGTCATATCGAGTCAAGTTACGGATACAAGAAAAATGACTTAGGCACATAAGTGTGAAGTTGCGTACACAAGTTTTGGTGTTGAGATTAACATAGCTAATGAATATCAGAAGTGCTTGAATTACGTACACAAGAAAGAAATTTACGTACACAACATTGGGTAGAGTCATAACTTATGAACGCATGAAATTTAGTCGTGTACACAAGCTAAAGATGAAGGAAAAAATTGCTCACGCAAGAAAATAGTTGCATACACAATTCTTGTCTGACAGGTTCATTAAATGTGATATATTTTGAACAAAAATGGCTAGTAGATGTCTCACAATAGGTTCAAACCTCATAGGAAGTATAAAAACATGATTGGGAGGACACACCATAGCTAGAAAACACTCCTAGATTAATTGCATCTATCTACCAAGCGCCAAAGCTCTCTCTCTCTCTCTCTCTCTCTCTTATTGACACAAGTGTTCTTACTCTTCAATTACCACTTTAATTGCTTGTATTACTAGTTTTAAATCTATTTGGTGAGTGAATTTATTGTATTCAAGAGTGATTGTGACATTGGGGATTAAGGGTAGACCCTACATTTGGTTTGTTCATAAATCAGAATCAAGAATTTTTGAAAGTTCTCACTTAGCTTGGAAAGTGAAGTTGTAATCGGGATTGGATGATAGTCAAAATCCTAAGAGGTGATACTTAGGTAGTGGATTTAGATAAGAGATTGGTCGAACCTCTCAAAAACTTTTGTGTTCTTTGCTCCTCTTTGTATCTAATCAACCTAGTTGGAAAGCAAGTTCAAAACTTGATATTCCATACTATTCAACCCCCTTCTAGTGTGGTAATTGATTCAACAAATGATACTGGAACATTTGGGCACTAGTTTGTCATGATTTAACCACTAAGAGTTAAAGATCTGGGATGGCTTTAAATTTGCATTGGAACACCTTTGAAGAAAGCACTGCAATCGTCAATACATAAAAGTTCAATGGTGCTAATTATGTCCTTTGGAAGAATAGGATGACAATCTACATAAATATTGAAGATATTAGATTTGGAAAGTGATTGTCTACGGTCCAAAAATTCCAAGAGATGAGAATAGTTTGGTCAAGAAAAAGCTAGATTATAATGATAAATATTAGAAGCATGACCAAATTAATGCCAATGCTATGCAACTTATCTAGTGTGCTCTCACCACAGAGGAGACAAATAGAGTTTCTTTTTGCAAGTGTGCCAAAAGTGACTTGAAGTCATTCATAAGGGTACCACTCAAGTGAAGGAGACCAAGATTAACAAACTTGTTCATGATTATGAGTTTTTACCATGCAAGAATGAGGATCAATAACTTTTATTCTTGATAGATTCGCTGAAATTATGAATGATTTGGGTTCTCTTGGTAGACACATACAAGATAGTGAGAAATTCAAGAAGATCTTGAGATCACTTTCGAGAGAATGGGATTCACAAGTTACAAAAAATCATGAGATTATCTTATTAATTATGAGACTATCTTGAAGACAAGGGGAGTAAAACCAAAGCCAAAGGAGAAGACCATAGATTTCAAGGCCAATGTTTCAATCAAGGAATAAAGTGAAGAAGAAGATAAAGAGAGTGAAAATCATGATGAATAGCTTGCCTTCTATGGAAATATTATGAGGAGATACAAACCCATGATGCAAAGGAGGAGAAGATAGCTGAAGAAAGGATAAAAAGATGAGTACAACAGGAGTACAAGATACAAGAAGAGTGTCAACTCTAAGTTTTGATGTTTTTTAACAAAACATGTAAAAAATTTAAGCAATGCTATATGATCAACGCACGTTCCATATGCTACAAGTCACTTTGATCATATCAAAGGAATTCTGGGTTTTCTAGTTAAGGTACAAGTCGTGCAACACAAGATACAAGTCGCATTATCTAATTGAATTAAGGAGGCAGTAAGCAATCTAAAAACTACGAGGCGTGTTGCATGAAGCTTAAGTCACGTTACGTGAATGAGGTGCTCTTGGCATGAAATGCACTTATGTACAAGTCACGTTAAAGACTATACAAGCCACGTTAATGAGAATGAGCATCAGACTTGAAGTGGACTTGAGAGCAATGGAAATCGACATTACACTACCTTTCAAGTCACGTTGTGAGTAAAGGATTCATCTTTTTGAAATCTTTCCTCAACGCACGTTGCACATAGAAACAAGTCACATTGCATGAGGTGATGTTAGCTTTTGACAAGTCAGTGCCTTGGGATTCAAATTTGAATATTCTTTGAGACCTGAAGCAATCATGGAAAGAATCAAAGGAGAGATCTTTGGAGATCAACAACGCACATTGTATAAGAAAGTGCCATATGGAACGCACACTAAGGCATGATCAATGCACGTTGCTAATGAACATAAGTCGCATTGTACCAAGAAAATCTCCAGGTGAGTATTCTTGATGGAGACTCAAGTCATGTTGCATACACACAAGATACACTACATTGTGAAATATTTGAGGCTGAAGCATTGGAGTTGGATGCAAGACACGTTGAAAGGAAGCAAGTCACGTTGTACGTTAATGGGACATCTATAGCACATGATGCATAGGTTACAATGGAAATTGCACCTGCTAATGTCATCAAAATCAAAATATCTTTCTCATCTCTTAACTGTTATTTCAAGTCTCACAACAGCTATATTTTGGAACCTACCTATAAATAGAGGCACACACTTCAGAGACAAAAAGAGAACACATTGAGAGTATGCCCAAACTTTGCAAAATTCATTATTGACTTTCTCTCTCTAAGTGTTTTCAAGTTCTTACACCATAACTAAGCTTTTGTATTGCTATTTGCTTGGATATTTGATGTGAGAAGATCATACTCTTTTTGTTGAACATTGTGTAAACAAGCTTTGGTTGTGAAGCTTGTGGGTAGAATATATTTGCTTGTTTGGTTCCTTAGAAAAACAAGTGGGTATTGGTTTCCTTATTGAGCCAGCTAAAAACAAGGGATTGTAAATGTTGTCTTGTGAGCCTGAAAAAACAAGAGGTTGTAACGGTTTGCCTCCACCCGTAAGTGAGGAAGTGATAGTGGATTGAAATTCTCTAGTTGAGGCTAGATGGGTGGACGTAGGTCAAGGAGGACCAAACCACTATAAATCGCGGATTTTTTTTCTCTATCCCTTACTTATTTTCATTTTAGTTTCTATGGTTGTGTTGGATTTAGCTATTAACTTTTTCTTTTCAAGATATTGCAAAAAGTTTTCAAAAAATTTTATACTTAGCAAGAAATCCAATTCACCCCCCTCTTGGATAGCCATATTGGGATTTCAATTGGTATCAAAGCTAAGGATCAATAGTTTAAGGTCTAACAACCTTGAGTATAAGATCCAAAATGGCATCCATGGGAGATATTTCCAAATATGGAGGTCTGGCTACTCACCGAGCTCATTTATTTGATGGCAACGATTATGTCTATTGGAAGACAAGAATGATGGTCTTCTTGAGGTGAGAAGCTGAAGAATTTTAGGATGCAGCAGAAACGGGTCCCTATATTCCTATGAAGACAGTAAATGGAGAAGAAATCTTGAAACCAAAAGCTAAATGGACAGACCGTGACAAAGAGATGATGAGATACAACAATAAGGCTATGCACATATTGTTTTGTGCATTGAGAAAAACACAATTCAACAAGGTCCATCAGTGTTCTATTGCTCATGAGATTTGGAGAACCTTAGAGATCACATATGAAGGAACATCCCAAGTGAAGGAGAACAAAGTCTCACTTCTATTGCTAAAGTATGAACTTTTAAACATGAAAGAGGGAGAAGGAATCCAATAGATGTTTGATCGCTTCAATGCCATTTTAAATGGATTGAAAGCTCTTGGCAAGACATAGTCAAACGCAGATTTTGTAACAAAAATCTTGAGGGCATTGCCTAAATCTTGGGCATCCAAGGAAGATGATATTTTTAAAGCAAAGGACCTCAACAAGCTACCCTTGGAAGAACTACTTAGATACCTTCTCACTCATGAGATGGAATTGTATGAAGATGAAGAGCAAGGATCCAAAAGTGACAAGAGAAGAGGAATAGCTCTCAAATCTAAGGTGGTTGAATATTCTAAAATTGAAAAGGAAAGCGAGAGTGATGATGAGGAAATTACAATGTATGCTAGAAGATTCAAGCGGTTCATGAAGAAGAACAAGCCATGGAAGAAGAACAATAATCAAAACAGTAAATATGAGCCAAAGAAGGACTCTAAGAAGGAAAGCTCAATCATTTGTCAGAATTGCAACAAACCGGGCCATGTCAAGCAAGAGTCTACTCTTCGCAAGAAATTTTCAAAATATTAAAAGAAGAAGAAGGGAAAGGCCATGAAGGCAACTTGGAGCAATAGTGATGAGTCAAGCACTGATGAGGATGAAGAGATTGAGGAGATAGAAAACCTATAATGGCCAAGGAAGATGATTCATCAAGTGATGATGATGAAGAGGTATATGATCTTTACACCTTTGATGAATTGCAAGATGCTTTTGAAGATTTAAGTAGTAAATTTAAGGAACTTGGCAACAGGCATATTGCATTGAAAAATATTTTTTCAAAGCTTGAAGCTAGGGTGAAAGCCTTAAAATAGGAAAATGAGGTTTTGATGAATGAAAAATCTGTTTTGAAGAAAAGTGTTGAATATTTCTCATCCATTGCCACAAAGCTCACCAATGGAAAGGAAAACCTTGAGAAACCCTTGGGTTCTCAAAGACAATCCTTATCCAAGCATGGCTTATGCTATATTCCTTTTTCAACTAAAAAGAGTTCAAAAATAGTTTTTGTGAAACAAGGTTTTTCAAAGGATGATGCATGCTCTTATAGTGGCATTAATGGTCATTGTGCTTACTCTTGCAAATTGAGGCATCCTAGGTATGTTTGGGTTAAACGGATTTGGGTTCCAAAAGGAACAATCTTACCCATGTTAGTGATTACTAACCCAAAATGACCCAAAAAGGTTTGGGTACCGATTTCAAAAGTTTGATGTGTCTTTATAAGTATGTATGAGAGCTAAGACTAAGAAGAATATGTGGTATCTTGATAGTGGTTGCTCTCACGACATGATCGGAGACAAAGCCATGTTCTCAACTATTTCTCCTAAAGATGGAGGATATGTTACCTTTGGTGGCAATGATAAATGTAAGATAGTTGGAGAAGGTAAGGTTGGTAAGTCTCCTAATCCTACCATTGATGATGTTTTGCTTGTTAATGGCTTAAAACAAAATATGTTAAGTATAAGTCAGTTTTGTGATAAGAATTGTAGGGTGGTTTTTGAACCAAAGAGGTGTGTTGTATATGATGATAATGATTGTGCTTTATTTGTTGGTTCTAGACATAATAATACCTATGTTGTTGACTTGTTTGATTCAAAAGCTTTCAATGAAAAATGTCTTATTAGTGTAAATGAGGATACATGATTGTGGCATAAAAGGCTAGGACATGCTAGCATTCATACCATTTCAAAGCTTTCTAGAAAAGATTTAGTAAAAGGTTTACAAAAAATCAGATTTGAAAAGAATTTAGTGTGTGATGCATGTGTCAAAGGAAAGCATTCAAAATTATATTTTCAAAGCACAATCTTGATTTCTACCGCAAAACCATTAGAGGTTTTACATATGAACTTGTTTGGTCCTCTAGCACTCTAAGTCTTGGTGGAAAATCTTAGTCTTTTGTGATTGTTGATGATTATTTACGTTTTACATGGGTTTTATTTTTGGCACATAAAAATGAAACATTTCATACATTTACATCATATAGCAAAAGGGTCCAAAATGAAAGAGGCTACACCATTACCTCCATTAGGAGTGATAGAGGTGGAGAATTCTCATGTGAGCCATTTGAATCCTATTGTGAAGAGCATGGTATTTTGCATGATTTTTCTGCTCCAAGGACACCTCAACAAAATGGAGTTGTTGAGAGGAAAAATAGGACATTGCAAGAAATGGAAAGGACAATGTTAAATGAGAACAATTTGCCAAAGTAATTTTGGACTGAAGCTATAAATAC
>CAODLS010784186.1:0-13304 GCA_948243855.1 Flueggea neowawraea | reverse complement strand
GGAAGTGAGGAAGATATTGAATTGAAATTCTCTAGTGGATTTAGAGAAGTGAACGTAGGTCAAGGATGACCGAATCACTATAAATTAGATTTGTTCTCTTTTTCCTTACTCTCTCTTTTACTTGCTTTGCATTTGCATTTGATTTACATTGTTGTGTGTGGATTGGATCTTTGATTTTAAGTTGATTCCTCATTTAACTTTGATTTTGGTTTAAAAGAACTTTGTTATTTATTTTAGTTTGCTAAAGAATTTCAACAAAGTTTTTAACTTGCTAAAAATCCAATTCACCCCCTCTCGTATTACTATTGTATATTGGGACCGAGTATTTTCAGTTAGTATCAGAGCTTGTGCTCTTGATATTTATTTTTAGTGTAACATCCAAAGAGTTAAAGATTCCAAAAATGACATCCATTTATGATATTTCAAGATATGAAGGTTTAACTATTGATAGAGCTCTTTTCTTTGATGACAGTGATTATATTTGCTGGAAAGCAAGGAAAAGGAAAGGAAAGCAAGTGTGGTAATACATTCTTGACATTTGAGCTTATTTCATTTTTCCTTCATTTTTTTCTGCAATTTTGATCATTTGTTGTGATTTATTGCATATTTGAGTTGTGTGCATCACATGTTTTTCAATTAGCATACATTGAGTTTTTGTTTTTCAAATGGGGAGATATATTTTTACTGATATGGATGTTTTGAAACAAAAAAGGAGAGTTTTAATTTCAAAATCATTTCTTTCAAAAATGCATTTGCTTATGAGGAGCTATAATTGTGTTAATTTCTTTGATTGATTTGGGGGAGATTGTTGATTTATCATGGCCTTTTTAATGATACAAAAAGGGGGAGAAGTGTTACATGAATTTGCATGTTACTTTTCAATTGGTATCATCTTTATTTTGAACATTGTGCTTATTGATGTGTTGAACTAACCAAGTGACAAGGAGTAAAATCCTTGATCAAATTGTTTGTTATTGGTGAATAGATGTTCAATTTCATGTATGTATTGTCATCATAAAAAAAGGGTAGATTGTTGAGTTCGGTTTTGATGATGGTGAATGTAAAACATCCATGAAAAAGGTCCAAAATTACAGACTTGATGATATTTTTCATTAAGGCACCTTAATGATTCATTAAAGTGCATTAATGATCAATAAGACACCTTATTGATTCATTAAATTTTGTTAATGAATGCGAAATTAGCATATAAGCACGTAGACGTGTTGATCAAAGAAGCAGAAAGTGCCAGACATTGATCTAAGCACGTAGATGATTTATTAAGGCACGTAGATGATTCATTAAGGCATGTAGATGAGGATTAAAGCACGTAAATGAAGTGTAACGTACGTTGTAGAATGATTTGAACATTATTGCATAGATGGATTAAAGATGCAAGCTTTAATGAGAAGATCAACACACATAGATGGGTTACAATGCACGTTGACGAGCTCCAGATGATAACAAAGTTAAGACGCTCCTCGGGATTTGAAATTTGAAGATTTCTAGTACAAGATGACGTCAGAATTAAAGGAGTGAACTTTGGCAATCGACAACGCACCTAATGATTCATTAAGGCACCTTAATGAAAGTTTAGAAAATGATAAGGTGCCTTATTGATCAACAAAGTGCGTTAATGATCAATAAAGCACTTTAGTGAAAGTCTGGGCAGAACGACAAAGTGCGTTAATGATCAAAAAAGTGTTAATGAAAGTCTGGGCAACGACAAGTCACCTTATTGATCAACAACGCACGTTAATGATAGTCTGGGTGAAATTGGATATTCTAGAACGAAGAACAACACATGTAGATCATTCCATAAAGCACGTACATGAATGATCGAGTATTTTCAGGTGTTTTTGTAACTTGCCTCCTCTTGGATTGCCATTGTATATTAGGACCGAGTATTTTCAGGTGTTTTTTGTAACTTGCCCTATAACAATTGTATCATATGTTAGTTTTTGGTTAAGTTTTGCATCCACTTGTTGACGTGTAGGGCTACTCATGGATGCTGGAGGTTCCTGAATCGAATCGAATCTCCGAACCGAAAAGAACCAGAACCGAAAAACATTGACTTTTGAATTTCTTTGAACCGAACCGTCCCAAAATTTTTATTATGACAGTTCTGGATCTGAATGTTTAAGAGATGATTGGTGGGATTTCATTTTATGTTATGTATTTGCTTGAATGTTTAGGAGATGATTGATGAGATTTAATTTTATGGTAGTGTATTTGATTGTGTGTTTAACATATGATTGATGAGATTTATATTGCATTTGATTGATTAGTGATTTAATTTTATGTTGTGTAATTTATTTGTAGATTTAATTTTATGTTGTGCAATTTATTTGTATTTAAGTTATGATTAATATGATTGATTTTTTTTTTGTATTTAAGTTAAATGTTTTGAAAAAAAATTCGAGAACCAAACCAGAACCATTACTTTTTCTCCTTCCCAAAAGTCCCGAAGAACCATACCGAAATTTTGGGTATTTTGGTTTGGTTATGTCGGGACTTTGGGACGGTTTTGGTTATATGAAAATCAAGATTTCAAGACTTCAAGACGGTTTCGGTTCCATCGGGATCTCCGAACCAACCCGACCCATAAGCACCCCTACGTGACAATTCACGTTACATCTGACATTTAAATTTTTATGTTGTGGTTTTTATTCATTAAATCATTAATTTATTTAGCCTACAAATAATATCTAAAAGAATCAATTATTTTAATTTTTAAATAAAATATTTTATTAAATATGGTTGTAAATCTAATATAATATTAATTCTTAGAATAAACTTGTTGAAATATTTATACTTTTTACATATTCGTTTGAATAAAACCCTAATTTATTAGTTTTAGATTATGATATATATGTCACATTATTGAATGAAATTTATCTTACCGACCAAAATTACTAATTTAGAAACAAAATCACTCCTGTCAAGAAAAAGGGCATATTGAACATAAATACTATCAGATCCACGTTAATGGGAATAATCAATGGAATATGTATAGTAAAGATCTATTCAAAGAATATTATATGAATATTATTGCTCTGATTGCAAACAAACAATTGAAAAAAAAAGAAATAATTCTAAAACAAATCTCACCACTTTAATTCCCTAACAAAAAATTAAGGAAGAAACAAATTTATATCTAGTTATGGCTAATGTTAGGCTAAATAAATTAAAAGGTCAACACTCTTCTGCCACGACCTATTCCCGGGACCATAACCGGCGTACGAGGTGAACCGTCTATGGGAGCCCAGCTCATCCTGCACAAGCTTCATAGAACAGAACATTTACCCAAAAATCATATTTAAAGAAATATGAAAAACAAATAAAGGTTTCACACAGACAGCTTTTAGAAATTTTCTAATCCTTTAGTAATTCCCAATTACATGCTAGTGTTCTGACACAGCAAAAACAATATAGTTTTGGAGAAACAGTCTATGTGTCTGAAGCTGCCATTTCACTCACCTAGAAATCCAAACTAAATGGCCCCTTCAAGCTCCACTTGTAGTTGGTCAACATCACTGACCGGAACACGAAGCTAAAATAATTATTAAAGCAGAATAAAAAATATGATGCTGGTACTGTGGTTGCACCGAAATTTGTGCACATGCATATGCAACCTTAAATGTTCAAACGACGACCGAAAACCCATTTCGGTCAAAGATCTAACACTCTCGTCCCAAAAATAAAAATTCATGTAAAATTACGATTTGGTCCCAACCTTCGTAAAATGACACTTTAGTCCCTAAGACCTCGAAAATTAATAATTAATTCCCAAAAATTATAGAAATTAATAATTAACCCAAAACTTTTAGAATTTATAATTAAATCCTCCAAATAACTCAATTTATAATTAAAACCTCAATTTTCTCAAATTTACCAAAAATACCCAACTTTTGCCAAAATTACAAATTTACCCTGAATTATTCAAAATTACAAATCTGCCACTATGCACAATATCAAGTTCAGTCCCTTAATTTTTTTCAGAGAAATAAAAAATTTACAACTTAGTCCTTTCGTTACAAAAACACACCAAATGGTCCTTAATCCTGAACCAAGCATAACCCGATGTTTTTGATAGTTCCTATCAACTGTAAGCAATCCATTGAACCTAAATCTAGCCTAGGTTTGCATCAAAAACCTCAAAATATCCCAAACCGAAATCTCCATTTTCGGACCAAAATCCATTTCAAACTAAAAATCACAAAACACCTTGGCTTGGTGTTGGAAGTGATGAGGAACAAGAGAAGAAGAGAGAGACCGAGATGAGAGAGAGAGTTGAGAGAGAAAGCTTCGGTGTTTTGTGAGAAAGAAGAAGAAAAATCACGCAGAAGAGAGGAAGAAAATTTTGGCTGTTGTGTTTAAATCAAAACGACGTCTTTTTTGCTTGCTCAAAACGACGTCGTTTTGTTCACTGAAAAATCGGCTCCTGCAGACGCGAACGACAGATCATTTGGCGACTTGAACGACATGTCGTTTCCTCTCCAAAATGAACGACGTGTCGTTTTCTTCTCACCCAAACGACATCGCATACACCACGCCAGACGACACGCTGTTTGGACGCTGAACGACCAGTAGTTCGGTCCTTTTTTCCATATTTTATTTTTCAATTTTTAATCCATTTTTCACTTAATCAAAACATTTCCAAATCATTTCTAAACTTTATTAAACACTCAATTAACATTTAAAACTCATAATTAACTCTTTAAATTTCAAAAATAAATTTTGAAATTAAATGAAAAATTTCTGAAATAATTAATAAAAATTAACAAAATATTCTCTTACTAAAACAAATTGAAAATAATAATTCTAATCAATAAAATCAACAAAAATTTGACCATATCAAATTTTGTAAAACCAATAAAATGATTACCATTGATTACAAAATTAACAAAAATTCATTTAACAAAGAAGAAAAATATTTCTACCAGAAAATTTAATCGGGAAAAATACGGGATATTACATCTTCTATACCTCATGAACCTTTATATATTTGCATAATTTATATGTTGTTACCATAGTTTTTTTGCATAATGTAATGAATATATATATTTGCGTATTGTGTAGCGAGGTAAAGGAAGGCCTAGGAAACATAATGACTCGAGTCCACATGTCAAAGGACCAAGATCCAATGTAAAAAATTCAGATCAGATAAAGTATTATTACCTGCTGTTGATTTTCATAGATCAGAAGCTTATTTGATATGCAAATTGACGATTAAATATCTTCGTAGTATAGGCTAAGCAAGGAAGGGGAATGCCGAGGAAAGAAATTACAGTGGGGAGTACAATAAAGAAAAGATATAAATGGAACTTGACTTGAAATGCAAACACCGAACTAAGAGATGTATCAAATTTATTATTATTATTATTATTATTATTAGTGCACGACCCGTTTCCAGACCATGACCGACGTGCAAGGGGGACTATCTATGGGAGCCTGACCCATCTCACACAAGCCTCAGAGAATAAGAAACATTACCCATGATATTCGATTTAAACAGCCATTTAACCACTTATAAAGTATAAAACATTTTTATACCAAAATCATATGTATATATAAGAAATTATACAAAATAAAATCATACTATCAAATAAGTACGAAAATATAGCAAAAAATGTGCCTAAATCCAAAAGACAAAATATGGTCCAGTAACCCAACAACATTTCGGTGTAGAGCTCTAATAAAAAACAAAAAGAGCCCAAACCAAAATGGTACTCATTATCAAATGGAATGCCTCACTAGGAGCAGGATGCAAGACGGTTGCCGAATGCCAAAAGAGAACTTGAGAAATAAGATAAAAGAAAATTGACAAGAAACAGAAGAAAAGGGGTAAGAATCCCTAGTGAGGAAACGACATTCAGAGCGGCTCAGGCCTCACAAAACCTGTTTTGAAAACATTTCAAAATTATCTCATGTAGATATAAGTGTACATACATATACATGCTAATACCAAGATATTAGTTCAAAAATTCATTTTCAAAAAAAGTTTGCAACCAAAGCAAACAATAGACAGATACATACATAATATATATACTATGTAACGTATATCTGAAATGGATACGGGACCTGAAACTGACTGATAGATATAAATAATAAGGGTGGACTCCGCCACCAAGTTGAAACTGAGTACATGTGTCTGGCTAGACACACGGCTACCAATAAACCCTGGTAACTGGGGCTTGACTGCGCATTAGTATACCAAAGACTAAGTTTACCCTACGTAGCATATGTGTCATATATATATAGCAAACACACATGCCAAACAAAAATAATTTTACAGAGAATATTTATATACCTCATATAAATATTCAATATTAGAAACTGACTTAATTTGCAGAAAATATTTATATACTATATACAAATATTATTTATCAGAAACAAAAACCAAACATTGATAATCACATAGTCCAGATTATTAATTAGCCAAGCTATTAGTAATTTCATTTTCAGAGAAATGTCGTACACAACAAAAATATAGAATTTAGAAGACACAACCTATGTGTTTGAAGTTGTCATTTCACTCACTTGGTATCCAATGCTAAGGATCCAGTCAAGCAACACTAGTAGGTGGCTGATCGTGCTGGCAGACACAAGAAGCTAGAATAGATACACACATAACAAATATCATAATGGAACATTGGTACTATGGTGGTATTGAATGCATGATATGCAAATGCAGATACAGACTCTTGTCAAAGATCTACTTCGATCAAAGATCTAACACTGAAACCTCAAAAATCAAAATCTTTGTAAAATTACAATTAGGTGCCTCAATCTTTGTAAAATTATGAACTAGTCCTTAAAAATAAAAAAATTACAAAATAGTCCTCAAAGTTCTTAAACAATTACAAATAAGTCCTCTAAGAAGTCAAAATTCCTAAATTACTCCTCTAACTCTCTGAAATTGGAAAATACCAAAAATTGCATCTTTGGTCCCTTAGAACCACGACTTACTCTAGTAACAGGGAAGCCTTACTCGAGTGATCCATGCACTGGATTACTCAAGTAATAGAATGGCTTACTCAAGTAATCCATGCGCTGGCTTACTCGAGTAACCGAATGGCTTACTAGAGTAATCCATTTTCTAGAATTTTCAAAATTTGACAAATCTTGATTTCACCGATAAAAATTACAACCAATGACCCACATTGACTCTAATCAACCTCCTGAACATGGATCTAAGGTCCAATCCATCAAAACAACTCAAAATCACCCAAAATCGACCAAAACCGAATTGATTCAAGCCCATTTATGAACATCCTCAATTCTTATGATTTAAAGCCACTTATAGGTGTTTGTACACTCCCAACAACATGATCTAACAATCCCAAACACTCATTCCAAAAAAAACAAGGCACATTCAAACCTATGAACATTTTCCCAAGCCCTAACATGAACAATCTTACAAAAAAAAAGAAGAAATACAAGGGTTTAGAAGTTAAATCTTACCTCAGAGATGATGTAGAACCAAGGAGAAGCAATGGAGATGAATTCTGGATGGATTTGGAGTGTTTGAGAGTGAGAGAGTTGAGTGAGAACTGAAAGAGTCGGGGTAGGGGTTGTTGGATCAGGGGTGATTAACATTAAGTTCCTTATGTATTTTGATGATGAACAAAAGGTACAATAAAGAGAAAAATGTTTGACTTGAAGAAAAACACATTGGGAAGCTTGGAATTGCCAAGACAAGTCACAGAAGATGTTCACGTACATTATAGTTCAACTAACATATGTGAAAGGAAAGCTAATGTATGCAAGACATATTTCACGTACGTTATAGAAGCTCTGAATGTGGACAGAAGCTACTGGAACAAGGCTAACATAGACAAAAGTAAACTTACGTACGTAAATGGTATGCAACGTATGTAATGAGTTTGTTCACGTACGTTGATAATGATTGAAGATTATTAACATACGTAAGAGTAATATTAACGTACTTAATATGAGAAAAATTATAGAAAACGTACGTACCATAAGTGTAACATACGTTCTAGAAGCTTGCAACATCATTTAATAAAGTCCAATGACTATATTCTCTTTACCAACGGTCATATTACATCAAATAGCTATAAATAAATCAAGAGAAGGCCAAGAATGAGTTGAAAAACATCAGAAATCATTGTTCCAAAACTCTCATCAATTTCAATCAACAAAAACACCAAATCAAGCTAGAGATGAAAGTTTAAGCATCAAACTCAAATATTAAACTCTAGCATAGAGGTTCATTCTTTGTAATCCTTTTGTATACACTTTGAGAGTGTGAGATAGGTTTGTTGTAAGCATATAGAAAACAACATTATAGAGTTTTGTTGTGAACATAAGGAAAATAACATTGTGTAGGTCATAGAGGTGTTGAGTTGCAATCAACCTTGTGTATTGGCTTTATTGGATTGAGCCGTAATCAATCACCGTTATAGCAGAAATCCAATGTGGTGAGACTTAGGTAATAGACATAGGCATCAAGTTGGCCGAAAAACTCTAAATTCTTGGTGTTGTTTTCTCTTATACTTCAACTCGCTTTTGCTCTCCAAACTCAACCAAAACATAGACCAAAAATTCTCCAACAGGGGTATTTATAGACTTTCTGCCCGAACTTGCTCTTACTTGAGTAACACACTTGCTTACTCGAGTATGTCTTTCCCCATATCGTTATGGGTTCATGGTTCACTCAAGTAAGACATGCCCCATCTCACTCGAGTGACATCCAATCGTTACTCGAGTAACATCCAATCGTTACTCGAGTAACCAACATCCATATCACTCGAGTAACCCACTATTACTTACTCGAGTAACCCTCATTGAAACACCATAAGAAACAAATTAACACCCCAATGCTCAAGATCAAATCGGAGATCTATAAAAACCTTGCCGGAAGGAGCGAAATATCACATACTTCCCCCTCAAAAGAATTTCGTCCTCGAATTTTGAAATAGATCAAATTACAACTGGGATCCATCCTAGATCTCCAAAACAAACTCAAATCATAATCATCCAACCAACACTCAGTTACCCAGCCAATGCCAAAAATGACAATGCAGAAATTAAAGCTACACAGACATGCAGAAATAAAGATACAAAATGCGATCAAAAAAATAAACATGCAGAAAACTGAGTGCAGAGATGCAGAAACAAATATGCAAAATGGAAATGCTGAGACTGGAACAAAATGTACTAACCTACGAGTCAACAGAATTGAACAGTTGCAGATACCTATGCCGCATCTCATCCTCGGCCTCCGAAGTGGCCTCCTCATGAGAATGGTGTCTCCACATCACTTTAACCGAAGTGATGTCTTTATTGCGGAGTATCGTGACCTGTCGGTCAACAATCCACACAGGGGCCTCGTCATAAGATAAGTCTAGTCAAACTTCGACATATTACGATGACAAAACGTGAGACGGATTAGGAACATAGCAAAATATGTAATACTGGGTGAACAAAAGCAAACTGAGGTGGTAACGCCAACTCATAAGCAACAACCCCAACATGACCTGTAATCTCGAATGGACCAATGTATCTCGGGCTCAATTTGCCCTTCTTCCCAAATATCATAACACCCTTCATCGGTGATACCTTGAGAAATACATGGTCTCCGATATCAAACTCCAAATGTTTATGCTTCGGGTCAGTGTAACTCTTTTGACGACTGTTGACAGTCTGGATCCTCTGCTGGATTAATTTGATTTTCTCAGTAGTATCTAAGATAATATTTGGATGCAACGACTCTCTCTCACCGGCCCCGACCCAACACAAAGGAGATCTACACTTCCTGCCATACAATGCCTCATATGATGCCATTCTGATACTCGAATAGTACGAGTTGTTGTATGCAAACTCTACTAAAGGAAAATGGGAATCCCAACTCCCTATAAAATCTATTGCATACGCTTTCAATATCTCCTCCAAAGTCTAAATCGTGCACTTGGACTGTCCATCGGTCTGCAGATGGAAAGTTGTACTGAAATCCAGTCGAGTACCCAAACCTTTTTGCAGCTTGAGCCAAAACTGCAAAGTAAAATGGGGTACTCTGTCAGACACTATAGAGACTGGCACACCATGCAAATAGACAATTCGATCAATATACAACTTAGCCAATCGTGCTACTCCATATGTCATCTTGATAAGGAGAAAATGTGCCGACTTGGTCAATCGATCTATGACTCCCTAAAAGACGTCGTTAGTAGGCCAACTATGAAATCCATAGTGATGCAATTCCATTTTCATTCTGGAAAGGGCATCTGTTGTAATAGTCTAGAAGGACGCTGATGCTTAAACTTAATCTGCTGACAGGTCAAACACCGACTAACAAACTCACTGATGTCCTTCTTCATCTCTGGCCACCATAAGACTCTCTAAGATCCCGATACATCTTAAATGTATCCTGGGTGTACAGAATATGTAGAACTATGACCATTGGTTATAATCTCTTCATGTAAACCACCCGAAGATAGTACGCACAACCTCAATCCAAACCAAAGGACTCTAAAGTCATCAAGACTGAATCTAGACATATTGAAAGACTTAACCTTCTCAATCAAACTCTAAAACTCAGAATCCTCCTTCTGAGCCTCTCTAATCTAGTCTAGTAGTATATGTCTCGCCTCGATATGACTGAGCAACACCCCTGAGTCATTAAACTGTAGCTCAACTTCAGACTTCATCAAACACTACCATTCAGATACTGCAAGTTGTCTCTCAACAGAGATATGAGCTAAGCTACACACTAACTTTCTACTCAGAGTGTCGGTAACTATGTTAGCCTTGTAAGGATGATATGATATGGTGTAATCATAATCCTTTATCAATTATAGCCAAAACAGGTATCGCTGCCCGAAAATGTACTTCAAACTCTTATGATCAATGAAGATCTCAAAAGTCTTTTCGTACAGATAATGCCTCCAGATCTTGAGTGCGAACACCAATGGTACTAACTCCAAGTCTTGTGTCGGATAGTTCTGTTCGTGCCTTTTAAGTTGTCTCGGTGCGTAGGCAATTACTTTGCTATGTTGCACCAATACACAATCTAGGTCAACTCTTGATGCATCATAATACACCACAAAACCTCCAAAACCTGATGGTAGAACCAATATCGGCGCATTCATAAGACACTTCTTCAACTTTTAGAAATTGTCTTCACATCTATTGAACCAAATAAACTTAACTCACTTTTGAGTTAACTGAGTCATAGGAGTAGTAATCCTAGAGAAATCTTGGATAAACCTCTTATAATACCCGGCCAAACCAAAGAAACTCCGTAGCGGTCGTAGGCCTCTCCTAATGGAGCACTGCCTATACCTTATTTGGATCAACTATGATGCCCTATTTTGACACCACGTGTCCCAAGAATGCCACTTGTTTGATCCAAAATTTTCACTTTGAGAACTTAGCATAAAGCTAATGTTCTCGCAGAGTCTACAACACTGACCTCAAGTTGTCCTCGTGCTCCTCCCTACTCCTCGAGTAGATCAGGATGTTATCAATAAAAATAATGACGAATCGATCCAAATATGGTCTGAACACTCTGTTCATCATATCCATAAATGTTGTTGGTGTGCTGGTCAAACCAAACGACATTACTAAAAATTCATAGTGACCATATCTAGTTCAAAGCGTTGTTTTAGGAATGTCCTCACCTCTAATTCTCAACCAATGATATCTGACCCTTAAGTCGATCTTAGAAAACTATTGTGCGTCCTGCAACTGGTTAAACAAATCATCTATTCTTAAAAGTGGATATCGGTTCTTCATCATTTCCTTGTTAAGTTGACGATAGTTGATACACATATGAAGGCTGTCATCCTTCTTTATAAATAACACTGGAGCGCCCTAAGATGAAACGCTCAGTCGAACAAATTCATTCTCTAACAACTCTCTTAGTTGAGTCTCTAACTCCTCAACTTTGCTGGTGCCATCTGATATGGTAAAATCGATATTGGATCGGTACCATACTGTACCTATATAGCAAACCCGATCTCCCACTCTGGCAGCAGTCCTGATAACTCCTCTGGAAACACATCTGAAAACTCCTAAACCACTGGTATATGTTCAATGCTTAACTCTTATAGTTCGAAATAAGCCTCACATCCTCGGCGAACCATCCTCTCTACTCTAACAGCTGATACGTAACTCTGTACCACACTGTCTTGCTCACCTTGGAAACAAAAATCAATTTGACTAGGCGGTCGAAAACATACTCTCTTGGTAAAGCAATCCAAGGTAGCATACCAATCAAAAAGCCAATCCATACCCAGAATGACATCAAATTCCCCCCACATCTAATAAAATGAGGTCAGTTACTAACTCATGCCCATCAATGGTAATCATGCAACTCTGAACCCCAGAATCAGTTAACATCTTGCTACCCAAAGTTGATGAAACATCTAACAACTTATTCAACTGACGTAACACTAACCTAACACATTTAACAAAAGGTGGAATGATAAATGAATGCGATACACAAGTATCAAATAATACATATGCTAGAGTACAAGATATAAAAAGCGTACCAGTAACTAAAACATTGGAGGTCTGCGCCTCCTGACGGGTGAGATAGTATACTCGGGTCTACCTTCTTATAGCAGCACTACTCTAAGCTGCCTGACCATGACCAGTGCCTTGACTAGCCTGACTGCGGCTATCTGAACCTCTACCAGCTCCCTTACCAGCACCCGTACTAGCTGTACCTAACCCTGATGCTGTAGACTATCCATCCTAAGCCTTAGTACTTAACCTCAAAAGACACTCAACTATCTTATGCTCCGGCTGTTTGGAGTAAAAGCAGTTGCCAACTGCCTTATTGCAAGTCCCGATATGCCTCATCCCACAAGTACTACAAGGCAGATACGAGCCCTCCGAGCTATGACCTTTGCTCTGTCCAGCTGAATGTGCCACACTGTGGCTCTGAGTGCTCTGATTGAGTTTTTTCCCTCTAGAAGAATGTCAACGTCTCTACTCTGACTGGGCTCCATGACCTCGACCCTGCTGGCTTCTGAAAGTACCCTTAGTGTCACGACCCATTCCCGAGACCATGACCGGCGTACGAGACAGACCGTCTATGGAAGCCCGACCCATCCCGCACAAGCCTTCCAAAGATTTAGAATTTTACACATCATTTAATTTACAAAACATTTATTGGAAAACATTTTTTTAAATTAAAACAATTTATATATAACTCAATATATAAATATAAACCAAATATATACAAACCATATACTCTGGTGAAATCAAATACAACAATTATATCAGAGTATACATTCAACCCCAACACCCCACAATAATCTGGTAAGGAGCTC
>CAODLS010784108.1:0-11329 GCA_948243855.1 Flueggea neowawraea | reverse complement strand
ACTACGTGAAAACATATTCTTGATACACAGAGTTGTATCATTTGCATGTGTGGCTATATTTGTGCCTTAGTGGCTATACTATACTCGCCTTAGTGGCTATATTATATTATATCATGGTGCTTGTGTGGCTATAATCTTCGTCTGTGTGGCTAATACCGAGTTGGAGTAACTTGAGGAGTATGAGCTTTGGGTCCCAGTATGAAAATATTTTGAACAAAAAAATTTGAAAGATGTTTTTGAAATTACTCTCTGAAAAATCTTTTGGAATTTTATCTCTGAATTCGGTATTTTTTCTCTGAGATGATTTGGAAAGTAAACATGAATTTCGGAAAGTATTTGAAAGAAAACATTTTGACTATTTTGGATTTGAGAAATTAAATACGTTATTTAATTTCTTCATCTAATAAATTGTGGTAATTGTTTGTTGTCTGCTCTGTATATGAAAGGATTTCAAAGTGGATTTTTGAAAGAATCTATATATATATACGAGTGTATATATACGATATTATTTGGATATATACATGCATGTGGTAGTTTTCAAAATTGTTTTCAAAACCCTTTTGAGGAGTTTGTGCCGCTCTTTGGTGTTATCCGCTCACTAGGAAAACTTATCCTTTTATTTTTTTTGTCTTTGCTCTACTTCACTTTTCAGGTAAATGATAGCGGGCGTTTGGTTCTTCCGCGCTCAGTGAGTGCCCTATTGTTGGAGCCAAATTGTGTTATGTTAGTTGCTCCACACTGGGTAATGGGTTATGGATTTGCAGTTGTTAAACAAATGTTTAACGGTTTTATTTAAATTAATTATTTATTATTTGTTTATTACAAATATATATTTTAATTATATTCGGAAATATTATTTTTGAAAAACGTATCTCTGATCAATTGTTTAATACGGTAAATAAACCGATTAATAATATGAATTTGGGTAGTTTCTGTTCTCCGAGACTTGTGCGAAATCAGTCGAGCTTCCACTAACAATTCGCCTCATACGTCGATCGTGATCCAAAAATAGATCGTGACAAGTAATGCATGCACTTTTGAGCTCTCGTGGCAATTACATGGTTTTGGGCAAGTTAGATTCATTGTAACTGGTGACACATGTCAATGAAGTGAAGTTGCAGTTAACAAAAGACAAGGACGGTTGCACAAAGAATGGAATATGGAGATCATGGGAGAGGAAGTTATATGCAGGGGCTATAAAAGCAAGACGCAAGCTTCAGAGAAAGGGACACCAACATCAACGCAACTTCATTATTCTTGTTATTTATTTTTATCTTTTGTCTTTATTTTCTTTGTCTTTATTTTCCTACAACTTTACATAATTATTAACAGTATTTATATGGTAATCATCACCATATTTCCTGTTGGTTTTTGGTTCATGCCTTTATT
Source organism: Flueggea neowawraea (assembly GCA_948243855.1). NCBI lineage: Eukaryota > Viridiplantae > Streptophyta > Magnoliopsida > Malpighiales > Phyllanthaceae > Flueggea > Flueggea neowawraea. The sequence goes on along the minus strand of CAODLS010784108.1, from coordinate 9,940 downwards.
GTCCTTCCGTTTACAAAATTTAACAGTATTTATATGTTAACAGTGTTTGTGCGGTAGTCAATTTCACACTTTGCTTGTTGACTTTTGATTCATGACTTTACATTTTATTGACTTTTTATTAATGAAATCATTTTTTTCATTCGATCATCTCTAATGAAAAGTCCTAAGATGCTAAGTAATTCGAATCCAATAACAACAATGGTCGTTCCCGAATGCGATCCCCTCTGGCCGGTTAGCCTCGGGACCGAAAAGGAGACCAACAAAAACCATTATATAAATTACACAATATGGCTTAGTTCGTATTTTATTTTAAATTAAATGAGCCTGCAATTTATGTTTATATTAATAGTTTTATAGTAAATGATATTGGATTCTAACTTCAATATCAAAGAGGAAAAATTTCCAGTTCTCGTAGAAACCAAATACACCAAAAAAGGAAATGAAAGATTAAAAAAGAAAACAAAAAAATGGTATAATTAACAAGCCACTAATATTCGTCACCGTTGACATACAACATGAAATTAGGTTACAAAATATCAGATTAGATACTGACACGATGCCGGCAATTCTGTTGTTGGATAGCCATGCTTCTGATACTAGACGTAATTGTACAATTCAGTCTCACCACTACATGTTTCTTCACAATGTTCATCACCTTCACCTTCCCATCAATGACAGTTAAACTGTTCATCGTCAAAGACCCAGAATTTGCATCGCTCAAAAACCAAGGAACAGCAACGACTTTCTCAGGGTTTATTTCTACCGTAACAATCATACTCATCGTCCTCCTTGCCTTGACCTTTCCCGGTGGATTTTTCGCCTCACCAACCTCTTCGCCGTGGTAGTATATCGTCGTGGTTCCATTGCTAAATTTGAAGGAGGCTGCATTAGGATTTTTACCGTGACATTCGCTAGAAACGTCACGTTTACATTGCTCCGTAGCGTCTCGTTAATAATGGCATCCAATCGTTGCACCGTTAGCTTATTCATCGTAACTACAGGATTCCTGATGTCAAAAACAGTAAAAACAAGGACTAATACTACCACAGCAAGAATCAAAAAAATAGCGGTGACACATCCGCAACACTTGATGTAGCTTCGTCGTTGTTTAGGAAGCTTTAATTGCATCGGCAACGCTTGTTCGTTGCTGCGAATATGGATCGAAGAAGGAGCTAAGGGCTTGCCATACTCAGTCTCGGCCATGGCGAAACTGAAAAAGGGTATGGTTCAATTTTGTGTAATACAAATATACAATGTGTTACATGTCTATAGTGTTTAGCTTCATATGTAGCTCTTGTCGAACCATATTGTCTAAGTCTACGTTTTGTAATTTTCTGCCAAACGCGTTTGCACGTATTACACGCCTTGACCTATAGACTTTGATTTTCAATTTAATCTAGACCATCTAAAATAAAATAAGATGAATCTTCCGTGAGTTTACGTGGTAATTGTAAATGTTGCGTCCTGAGAACTAATGACTAACTTCAAAACTAATTAAATGCTTTATCACAATCACATGATATGTACACTTTCTTTTTTCTTTTTTTAAAAAAAAGCAACTATTAAAGCATTAGCAAAATCATTTCATTTTTTTAATAAATTGCCTTGTGTTTTCAAATGTTTTTTCTTTTATATTTTTTTTATAAGTCATTTTATTTTCTCCATTGAGAATTGTACCTACAACCTTCAACGTTGTAGTCGGCTACAACGCCAATAATTTTCTCTTTTTATATTTAACTAATTTGAATGTGAAAAAATTTAGTTAAAAATTTGAGAATCGTACCCACAAATTTCAATGTTATAGTTGACTCCAACATTAATAAATTTTTTTATTATTAATTAATTTGAATGTAAAAAAATTTAATTAAAAGGAGAAGAGTCAATATTATTCTATCATAGCTCTCTTTTTTTCTCGTTAATGGATAAGATTTGCTTAAAACTAGAATGTTAACCCCTTCAACTACGTTTGTTGGATAAATAACAGGAATGTAATGGACTTTCATTTTGTGAAAATTATTATGTGGAAGAAAAGAAATGATTTTTAATGTAAATGAAGATTTGACATTATATCTTGTCTCGGAAAAGGTTGTGGTGATGTTGGAAGTCAGGAGTGTATGATTGCGATTTGTGGAAGTTTGAATTTTCCGTTGGAAAGTTCACTTCTTCTGAAAATATTGGGACAAAAATTGTCCTATGGTGTTGCCAATTCAACCTCAAAATCTAGTTCCGTCTTATTATTGGTTGCAATTTATCTTCTTCTAGATTAGTGCCATTTACCCTCCCCTGTGGAGCATTTGAACACACAGTACATTTGTTGCATCTTAAACAATTTAAAAAAAATCGCATTAACCAATGATGATCAATTTATGCACGACTTTCTGGAATCAGAATTAAATTTCAAAATCTAAATTTCAAGTGTAATTTTCATTATGATTGTTTAACTAAAGCATGAAAAATTGTTTGTGTGGAAATTTTTTGGGCTAATTACATTTTTACAGAAGAAAAAATATCGAACTTACAACTAGACCGTTCAGAAATTAAATTACACAGTGCCACTTTTTTAAAAAACTACAAAAATATTTTTGTCTATATTTTGTTTGGATTTTGTTTTTGTTTTGTTTTTTGTTTCTCCGTTGAAAGTTGTTTATATGTTGTTTATATTTTTTTATTCTATTTCCATTATGTTTTTTTTTGTTTTTTTGAGTTTGTTTCTTTTTTTAAATGAACTCTCACTTGTCTTATTTCATTTTTTTCTACATATGGCATTTTTTTTTCGAAAACAATATTAAAACAAAAACTAAACCAGTAAAAAACAACACATTGTTTTATTTTGTTTATATTTTTTTAGTTCTTTTTTTCAAATAACTGTCACTTGTTTAGTTTCATTTTTTTTTACACATAGCATGCTTTTTTTAGTTGAAAAAAAAATTAAACACAAAATAAACCAACAAAAAAAATTACATAATCAGTGTATTTAGTAAAATGAAAAAAAAAAACTATAGAAAACTGAATAACAATACAATAAAAACTAAAAACTGTAGGTCACGAGTGTCTAAAATAAAGCATTTAGTTTCATTTTTTACATATACCATGTATTTTTCAAGTTAAAATAAAACTAAAACAAAAATCAAAATCAAATAGAAAAAAAAGGCACATAATAAATATCTGTAAAGAAATTACGATAAAAAACAAAATCTGAACAGAATGTAAACAACATATATGTGGGCCTTACACTTATGGACAAAGATAACAACACATGTACATGTATCATTTAAATTGAAGAACCGAGCGTTCAAAATATTGAAACTTATGTGTATGTGTGTGTAAAAATAAAAAAACTGACCTATAATTTATATTTTGGGTCCATGGTTCAAATTTTTTATTTTTTAATAGTAAACAGTGTAATTTTCTCAAAAGATTTTAAAGCAAAGTGAGAAAAATAGAGAAAGGAAAATCACACTTTTATAACAAAAATAAATATTGATTTTAAAAAATATTTTTCAAAAAATACCATTTTGAAAATTGGCAGAAAAAACTGATTTTACAAATGCTACATTCGCGAGAAGATGATTTTTTTTACCAAAAAAATGATTTCCAGTAAAAAAATATCTAATTTTTTAGAAGGTCCCAAAGGTCTTCAATGTCCCCAAAAGAGAATTTATAATTTTTTTTTATAAGAAGTTTGCTTTAATTCAAAAGGTTATAAAAGTTTTGATTCAACAAATTTTTTGTGTAATATTTTTTTAAAATTAAAATCATTTATTTATATATATTTACGAGTTTTAATTATATTTAATGCTAATTAATTTGGTGTCCAATAGTCTACAGAGGTCTTCAAAAGTCTACAAAAATCTCAAAATGTCTACGAAGATCTTCAAATATCTACGAAGATCTCAAAATGTCTACAAAGGTCTCCAAACGTTATCACCCTTGCACAAAATCAATCAAACTCAACAAAAATCAATCAAGCTCAACAAAATCAACTTGCACGAATTGTGTTTGAAAGTTTTTTTTGCATTAAACCATTAAGTACAAAAGCATACATGAAAAAATAAAAAAAAAATTATGAAAATCTTTTAAAATATAGGGTGCTTTGTATAATTTATTAAAAACTGAAATATAATAAGCGGCAGCTAGGGTTTCCCAACTCTAGTCGTCACTGCCTCCTGATCAATTTCCACACGCCGCCATTCATATGACGCCTGATAACTACAAATCGACGCAAACAAAGATGGGAAAACATTTTCATATCGATGAATTGAGAGAAGACGGACGAAGAAGACAATGGAAAGCTGAGAGGAGACGTCCTGATAGGTTGTCAAACCACCAAAATAATTCCTACTCAAAAATAATAATTCTGTAAATAGCAGTGAGCAGGGTCGAATCCACAGATATTGATAAAACTTATTTAATTGCAGAAACAGAAAAGTAAAATAAGATTGTTGAAAACAGGTTTGAAAACCTAAACTGAATGCAAGCATAAATTAAAGTCCGCAATCACAAAAATAAACAGCAACAATAAAATTAAGATGAATTCAGTAATGAGAAAAGCCTAGCCAAAGTACTTCTTAGTTCAATCCTTTCAGTTGATCACAGACACGACAGATAAATATCAAGCTTTCAAATAAACAGAGTTAAAGTTAACGGTGACACACTCAATTAATCAATCTCTTCTTACCTGATTGATAGCCTTAGGACGCTTTGCAGACTATTTCTCTCTAGACAAACCCTGGGACGCCCTACAAGATTTAATTTATGATAGCAGTAAGAACCAAAGAGACTCTTATCCTAGCCAGTGAAACTGGAAACACTGTGATTCATTTAAACTAGATTGTTCAGTTCCATAACAATGAACAATGTCCAACATATAAATTCACGTTATTTGTTACCTAGATTAGGACTAATATGATGCACTATCAATCCTAAATAACAATATATTATCTCAATCAAACAACCAACGAGCTCTTATCAATTAATCAATCGAAATAATAATAAAGGAACTAAGGCACAGGAATTGAATAAATACTCGAAATACTCAATAACATATAAAAAATGAGTCTCACAACATATTAGGATCAAACCTTGAAAATACATTGACTAGAGAATTGTTCAGCTACTCAAACAAAGAAGAAACATGCAAATATGAGAGGAAATAGTTGAGGGGGCAGCAGCCTCCCAAATAATGAGTTTAAAAGAGTATGTATATGTGTTGTCCCTCAAAACCAAATCCTAATGTAAATAATCTTGATAAAATAATAATAACCTAATGTATTGTTCCAACAGTAAAAATAGATTAGCAGCCTTCATACACGTTTATAAGGATCAATTTTTTAGGCTCAATAGTGAAAACAAGCGGTCCAATGCAGAATAAGTCAGTCCAGTCTTCATGCCCTCTACAACATGGTCATGCCAAAGTGCCCTCCAAGCTGAAACATGCCCAAAATTGTTCCAAATCCTCACGTTTCACCAGCATTCCACCTAAACCACCAAAGAAGACAAAAGACATAAAAAGACACAAATAACAACAATTTATGATGCAAAACAAACATAAAATGCAACATTAAATATGCTTAAAATGCAATCTATCACGTACAGTCGAAGAGGAGACAAGCAAAGCACGAGCAAAAAATGAGGCGAAGACAACGACGAAAAGAGATGAACGAGATAAGAGAAACTGAGATGAAGAGAGAAAACAAAGATAGAGAAGCACCGACATTTTTTCCATATCCACAAGACGAAAAAAAAGATTGGCGATTGAGATTGGAGGAGAGAGATAGAGGAAGAAAGAAGCGTCGGAGGAGAAGAAGGAAGGAGGGTGGCAGACGAGAAGGATAGGGAGGAACGACTACGGCTTTTTCGAGACGGAGGAGAAGAGAGAAGATGAGGGAGAGGAGAGAGAGGGGGAGAGAGAAGACAGAACATTTGGTCTAGGAGAGAGAAAATTGAACGTCAAATGAGGGGAAAACACGAAATTTTGCATTGTATATTTAACAGATCTAGCATTTTCCAAAATATATTTCGAAAATGTAACAGTTGTGAATAAAATTTTGAGCATGTTTTCATTCGTAAACTTTAAATTTTATGGACTTTTTTGTCAAATTTAATAATTTAATTGTGACATCTGACATAATTAACTCAATAGCATAGGCTTCAAAATTAGAGGCGAACTATCGACTCTAGTCGGGTAAAAACTAAAAGAGTCTAACGACTCTGGTTCGGTTTGAAGTTTCTGTCTTCACCAATTCAAGTCCATCCAAATTGGGTTGACAAGCCCAAGTAGTATCTTTCTTTTGCTTCTTTATTTGGTTTACATAATTTGTTAATATGTATATATTATTTTTGGCTTAATGCATACAAAAATAAAAACCGGTACACTAATCTGATCTCCAAACTCTGACCCTTTCAAATGTTTTTTTTATTAATATTCAAATTCTTCTCATTTAATAGTTAATATTCTTTTAAAACCAAAATCAACGTGATTAACGTTTTTGCTTCAGTGACAAGGGTCGATAAGGGGTTTTAAGTTCAAATTTTGATAAAAAAAAGCTTTAAAATTCAGTAGTTAGAGTTTTGCCGATTGCAAGAATTGATAAAGGTTACTATACACATGGACTGCATTCTCCGCTCCCGCATGGATGCATCAATTTTGATTTCTATTAAGCCTGACTTTAATACTCAAAACCTGATTCTCTTGGTTAATGGAGAGGTTTTGAACTTTTTTATCAGGGAGAGTTCTAGGCCGATTGGTTTTCGCAATGATCAAGTCCGTATGGAGGTAGAAGATGATGATTTAGCTTCTGAGAATGCTGACATTAATACAATTGAGCAACGGTCCTTTAGGGGATCTCCTTATGTGCGGATTTCTCACGATTTGTGTCCTATAGATGCGGTGGAATCTCAGAAAGATGTGCTTCATACATTTCTATAACTTGTATGGTCGATGATGAGGTCTGGAGTTTCTTTACCAATCATTTCAGGTCGCGAGTTAGATGTGGTGAAAACACGTTGTTTTGGCATGATGTTTGGTGTGGTAATTCATCCCTTGCTTCAGAATTCCCAACTTTGTTCAGGTTGTCACAAAAGAAATGGGTTACTTACGGTTAAAGAGGCAATGATTTTCTTTGGCCCAGACCAATCCCAGAATTGACACCGCAATATTAATGTGTGGAGGCGTCATCTTCGAACTAATGAGCAAAATGAATTACAACGGCTTCTTGGACTTTTTCCTACTCTTTCCTTACTGCCAGATGGAACTATCCAATTCTATTGGATCTGTTTTTTTGTCAGTAAAAAAAAGAGTCAAAAGCTATAGGTAGTGAATCTATACTGTTGGACATGATTATACAGGTAATTACTTTTTACCGTGAAAATGTTGGTTTGCTCGGTCACGGCACCCGCTGAGAGCCAACGGCGGGATAGTCCAGTAAGAATATCCGGAGACTTACCTCAAAAACTAAGGAGACGTTTGATCTTGAACCTAAATCTCTCGTGTACGGGATATAGCCCCTATCGCTGGACCACTCCGATGAGGTAATTCTATTGGGTCTTTATCCAACAAATATTTCACTGTGAATTCTTTCTTCAAAGCTTATGGTTAAAGTTTGATTGAACCTCACATGCAGTACCATTTTTGACTCTACTGTAGCTCTTCTGCAGCACCTCAGATTAAAATTTTTTTATGTGGTTGTTGTTGCGTTGCCGGCTGCCAACTAAAGAATTATTGGTTTGCCAAAATGTGTTGCCACCAGATCAGGTCAGTTGTGTTTTTTGCAATAAACCAAAAAGTCTAGACCATCTTTTCATGTTTTGTGGTCATTCATACTCTATTTGGAAGAGAGTTCTTTGTTTGTTTGGCATTTCCTCTGTAATGCCACTATGCCAGGTTCAGCAACACTCTTTTTCCAACAGTGAGCTTGTTTAATTTCTGGAAAATTACAGCAGGAGCTTTTGACTCTTCTCTAGCAGCAACTTTCGTGGGAGATTTGGAAACAAAGAAACCGTCTTATCTTCAGCCAACAACTGCCAATTCCTTTACATGCTTTGATATATAAATGTTTTCTTTATTGGGGTTTCTTGATGAAATGTAAACATAGGAATTTTGTGCATTCCGAGATGGATTTATATAGATGTACGGATACGATATTTTATTGGTCAAACATTTGATTATATTTGATTCTCTTTCTTACCAGATAGATCTTATAACTGTGGTGATAATTTGGTGACAGACCACTCATCGTATGGTGTTTGCCCTGTAAGAATTTTTCTCCGGCCTTGTTATTAATATAATTTACGTTTACTGATAAAACAAAATCTTAATTATTTGGATATAAAACAAATATTTGGATGCAGATAATTTAATTAAAAAAAATTACTTATAATTAGTTGAAATGTTGGCAACCCAAGAAGTTGGCAATAATCTCCCAATAAGACCAGCAAGAATTTTCTCAAGATATGTATATGCACATAGCAAATACTCAATTAAACGACTTGTCACATGAAGACCCATAGTGCAATCCATCACTGCAGTCCTCTTCTTCACAATCTTTATCAAAAGCACCCTTCCTCTCAACACTGCATAGCTACTAAGCTTCAAAATCCGATCAGAACTCAAATCACTACCCAAATTCCCGTTAACCTCCGAAGATAATCTGGCCGACCGAACATTCACCACAACATTAACCTTTTCTATACCTCTTGCCTTAACACTTCCTCTGCCCAATCTTGCTTCACCAACCATAACTCCACCATACATGAATCTTACTGTAGTGTTATCAAAATCAAACAGGCCAAAATTATTGTTCTTGATGGCAAGCTCAGCATCAAGAGTGATATCAACAAAGGGTGAAGAAGAAGAATTACCACGCTCGAGATTTCGTACCGTGACAAGTCCTAATCTTGCTCGAGGATTTGTAGGGCGCATCACAACAATCGCAAAGACTAATATAGCTGCAAATAGACCGACAACTGCAGCAAGAACATACAATAAAGATTTACTAGAACGTTTTTCTTGACGTCCTGGTTTATGCTTTATTGGAGCGAATATCGAATCATCGCTTTGGAGATTGAATTTTGTTGGTGCTAATGGATTATGATCGTTCATTTTGATTGTGTGTAGCTAAAGAGTGTAGTTAATAATGAATCTATAGTTTGTGTATTAATTGTATGTGACATTATTTGATATGTATATGTAGAGAGACTGAGAATGAATGAAACCAACAACCGTGTTGAATATTATTCTTAGCTTAAAAGCAATTGTAATGGATGAGTAGCACCCGCCATGTCAGGTTCGCATATAGCTGATGCGCTCGTAAAGTCTGCAAGACCGACCTCAAGTGATTCCCGTGTTCTTCTCTACTCTTCGAGTACACCAGAATATCATCGATAAATACTATAACAAAATCAGGTCAGCTATCAACTCGTGCCCCTCAACAGCAATCACACAACTCGTGCCCCTCTGCCCAATCTTGCTTCACCACCATATAGCGGTTCGACCGTCCAACAGAAATGAGGCCAATCTAACCCTCGCCATATCATCAGTGAGCTCCATCTCCTCAAAACATTGCTCAACCGCGAAGGTAAAATCTTGGGGATCCTTTCCCAACTTTCCAGAAAATCTCGGATGAGAAAGCTTCATAAACCTAGTCAAACGAGACTCAACATCTGACTGAGGTACTACTGGAGTCACCGCAGGTGCAAACGCAACTATCTTCGGCAGGGGTGGAGGAATAGGTGGTGCTGCTGTCACTGGCGGAACTAGTTGACCTCCAATTTCCTGACCAGCTAACAAAGCCTCGACTCGCTCCAAAACCTGAGTAAACCTCTCTAAAACATCCATCTAACCCGCAGGTGGTGGCTGAGGTACTGGTGCCGCAACCTCAGGCACACTAGCTACGTCAGGATGGCTTGTTACAGACTGATCTGCTGCCTCAACTGGCACACA
>CAODLS010784044.1:0-14055 GCA_948243855.1 Flueggea neowawraea | reverse complement strand
TGAATTTTTAAAATTTTTGATCGAGTTCTTGATATTGTGGCTGTGGGATGCATGTTATTTGTTGATGTGAATCGATTGACTAGTTGAGAATTTTTTATATGCATTTTTTACTGGAAGATTTGAGTTGCATGTTTTAAATCCGCATTATTTTTGAGCTTGTGGCCAAATTGGTTGTTTTGGTTTTGTCACTCGTTTAACTCATTATTTAATCAATTAAATGGTTGACTGAATGCGGACACGATATTGAATAATTTGAAAGAAAAAAAAGGAAGTTTATTGGTTTGCTTGAACCTAAACCGGGACAAGTAGATGGGGTTTGATCCCTACTCCGTTGTCTTAGACATGAGTATGCAAAGCATTATCACGAAGGGTTGTCTTAGTAACCGGGAACACTCATCACAAATGAGCGGTTTTTACGTCAAACAGACTATCATTTGTGGTAGAAACTTCAAGTGCAAAATAAAGCACTAAGGTTGTTCTCGATATTTACTGACTGTGTTTGTAGCAATGCAAGCCAAAATATTGAAAATATGCAATTTATGTATGTTTATTATCGAATTTGGCCGTAAATGTCTTATGCTTAAATGTTTTATGTTTAATTGAATCAATGACTTGAATGGGTGATCGAGTCAAATCGGCTACTTTGGCTTTGAGCACTAACTCGTGTGTGATTTGGGACTTCGATTTAGATTGACTAGTGATATATGCATTTCTTAGATTCTCTGCTACTCAGTTTATTTTTGTTGACATTTAATGTAAAATTCCATGCTACAGTTGATTGAAATGTTTTTCCCTTGTTTTAATTCTTTCTTTGCTTGAGGACAAGCAAAAGCTTAAGTGTGGGCTAGTTTGATGAACACATATTCATACGTATTTATGTGCATCAATTCATATTGTTTTGAATACAAATTGAGTGTTTGTCATTAGTTTTGGTACTTCTACGGTTTACATTGTGTTTTTTCAGGAAAACTGATGATGTCTTGATGAAAAGAAGGAAAACAAGTCGAAATGGGGCTTGAATGATGACATTTGAGGCATTGGGAGTGAGACACGGCCTTGGAATGATGAAACACGCCCGTGGGACACTTAAGGAAGCAAATTCAACTAAGCATCCACGGACAGGAATTGGTGGTCCACAGCCGTAGGAGAGACCGTGTAACTCACTGGAACTTAACACACAAGACACACGAATAAGACTTGAAACACACGGTCGGAGGAGCCCATCACACGGACAAGAAGCCGTGTCCGTGTCGATGAAGCAGCCAAGACATGGACATCTATGATATTACACGGACAACATGGCTTGGACACGGAAAAAAACCGTGTCCGTGTCTTGTGTTCAAGTGCGGAAATCAAGGGAATTTTGGTGGAGACGAACGGAGTTGCTTGGGCACGGCCGTGCCCGTGTCTTATTCCAAACGCCCTAACTCGCCTATATAAGTGGGTTTTGGCATTCATTCGAGAGAGATCCGACTTGGAGTCACAAATACACATCTTTAGAGGCCAAAGAACGTGGGGACAAAGGAGAACATCATTGGGCATCAAGAACGAAGCAATTTCACGAAGAATTGGAGGATTTAATCATGGGTTTTCCTTCTCTCTCTATATTTCTCTTTGTTTTTGTTGTTTATCTCTCTATTGTTATGAACTAATTATATTGCGTACCTAGATGTGATGAACCCTAGGCAGATTATGTGATGTTGGATTGTGTTATTTATTCAATTAATTTATGGATAGCAACTCAATTATGATTTATACTGCGTATTGTTGAATTGATTGTTGCTAGGCTTTTGATTCCAATATTGTTTCGTGCATGTGCAATCAAGAGATTTTGTGTATGATAGAGCGTTCATGATTGAGAGGAGTTGCATGCAAACCTAGAGATAGCTCGACATAAATCCTCCATATTGGGGTCAAACCTAATAGTGAAATTCATAGAGCATAGTGTTAAAGCAGCGATAGGGGTTTTAATTCAGAAGAGATTCCGGTTAATCAACCTAGTCGTTAGGCATTAGCTAACTCAAGAGAGGTTAATATACCTTAGAATTTGCACAGTCCAATTGCTTGAATGATTGTTTGAATAACGAGTCCTTGTTATTTAATTGGGTCTAGGGGGATTCAGCGTCTAGGTACCATCTTCCCATCATTTAATTTGAGTTTGTTCTTGTTTAGTTTATAGATTCGAAATCATTTATTTTGCCGGCTAGATAATAGAGGAAGAGTAAGTAGCCAATAATCGTAGTCTCTGTAGGATACGACACTCGGTACTCAATGGTCCACTTGCTATAGACGATAGGTACACTTGCCTTAGTCTTTAGGTGTAAACATTGACAACACCAGAGTCCTCTAGCTCGTATCTGGAGCCTAGCAAAAGCCCTTCTCACCTATTACACAAGTTCACACAATTTCCTTTCAATAGAAAATGCATATGTACCCATATATGCATGCAATGCTGGAATGATGTGTGTTCCAGTGTCGACACTGCTAATATATACCTATACATGCAATTTGGTATGAATTACACATTCCTATATGTTTTAGACCACTTTTATAGGCGTCTGATATTTAAGGACAATTGATGAAAACCAAATTAATCTTGTTTACACAATCTGGCCAGTTTGCATTTTCCTCTCCTGTCGACAACCATATGAATTCATTTTATTCTGAAATTTGAACCATATATAAACCACATATAATATTTCACTTATACCAAAAATCAGACTCTACGTCATTGAAATGAAGTCTTCGGACTATATCGAACCACTATTTCCGCCACAATAGACCAGCTTACACTAATTCGAATCCACAATCCGTTATGCTCATATGTCTCATCTGAAAATTTACAGATACATACTAGATACATAAATAAATAACTTTTATGTTTTACACTTCGACTACATCCGTCTCTAAATGCCTCAAAATAAGGTTCTGATACAAACTGAAGTCTAGAAACAATCGGACCCATATTTCAGTTCAGAAGTGTTGTATGATCAGTTCGTATTCCAATCAGAATGAGACCTCTAAATATATGTTCTAATGCATATTAAACATCTATGAATGAATAGAAACACTTACTTCACTCCTATGATGCAGTACACGTTAAATTGACGATTTATAGGTTTCCTATCAAATTTTCTGAGCAAATCTGTTCGCCTCCTCTTTTCTCTTTTTTTTTTTCTCTCAACTAAGTGACCTGACCATGAAATAAATCTGTTATCCTTATCTAACTTCTGATTTTATCATATTTAGTTTAAGCACGAGGTGGTGACATGCTTAATTAGGTCCAATCAGATGGGTCCACTTTTCTCCTTCCTATCTACTTAATTTCTTGAAGTTTTTACATCTAAGCATGCCTAACTTGCAGTAACTAAATAACCCTAATTTATGCAACTATTTCAATTTAATTACAAAATCACCGATTTACCCCTCTTTTATAATTATCTAACTTTGAACCCTGATTCTCCAACAGATAAACCATTTATCACTCTCGTAACCTTTTCTAAAATATTCTCAAACCATAAGGACAATGAATGTAATGTCAGATCAATGTATATTGTGTGCAATGCATGCTTGTGTATATGAAATCTTGTCATGGGTGCAACGATTCTCCCCTCAAAGCATTTCATCTCGAAATTCAATGCCTAAATCTGAGAACGGATGTGGATATGATCTTCTCATGTTCTCTTCTGTTTCCCATGTTGCTTCTTATTTTGAATGATTCCTCCACAACACTTTAACTAATGGGATAGATCAATTTCGCAACTGTTTGTTCTTGTATTTAAGTATTTCTATCGGTTCCTCAATATAACTCAGATTTTCTTTAATCTCTACCAGTTCATTCTGAAGTATGTGCAAAGGGTCTGAGCGGTATCGTCGAAGCATACTTACATGGAAAACATCATGAATCCCTAATAACTCTGGTAGAAAAGCTAAACAATAAGCAACTGGGCCAATACACTCGAGTATTTCATAAGGACAAATGTATCGTGGACTCAACTTGCCTTTCTTGCCAAATCTTATTACCCCATTCCAAGGTGAAACTCTTAGGAACACCTTTTCACCAACTTTGTATGTCATCTCCCCACGGTGTTTATCTGCGTAACTCTTTTGTCTATCCTGGGCAACTTGAATTCGACCCCTTACAATTTTCACCTTATCCACGGTTTCTTGTATCAATTTTGGGCCTTCTAACGCTCGCATACCTTCTTAATCCCAATACAATGGACATCTACATTTTCTTCCATATAATGCTTCGTATGGTGCCATACCAATACTTCTATGGTAATGATTATTATAAGCAAATTCCATCAAAGCAATATACTGATCCCACGAACCTTGGAATTAAAGCACACAAGCTTGAAGCATATCCTCTAATGTTTGGATAGTCCTCTCTGATTGTCCATCTGTTTGTGGATGAAATGCAGTACTAAACTGAATTTTAGTACCCAGAGGCCGTTGTAAACTCTCCCAAAATCGAGAAGTGAACCGTGGATCTCTATCTAACACAATGGATATCGGCACGCCATGTAATCTCAAAATTTCATCAATGTACTTCCTAGCTAATTGCTCAAGTGTGCATCCCCATTTGATTGGTAGGAAATGAGCTGACTTGGTCAATTGGTCAACAACTACCCAGATAGCATCGTTCTTCTTTGGGGTCTTTGGCAATCTGATAACAAAATCCATTGTAATTTTCTCCCATTTCCATTCTGGAATAGGTAAGGATTGTAATGTACCTGCTGGTGCCTGATGTTCAATCTTGACTTGTTGACAAGTGAGACATTTTCCAACAAACTCAGCAATATCTTTCTTCATTTTTGGCCACCAAAACTGAGTCTTCAGTGACAAATACATTTTGGTAGATCCAGGGTGCATTGCATATGGTGCGCAATGTACTTCTTTCATGATTTCCCTATGTAAATTTTCAACATCTGGAACACAAATTCTATGCCTAATCATCAAAGTTCCATCAGGTTGAATCACAAATTCACCACTTTTGCCTTCTTTCACCTTGTCCATAATCTCAACAATTAAAGGATCTCGAGTTTGTAATTCTTGAATCCTCTCGTGCAACACAGGTCTAACTCGAAAAGTAGCAAGTGCAACACTGTTAGTAAGCATATCAAGCTCAATATCCATAGCTCTCAAATCAAGTAAATAAGGTAAAATGTTTACCTTTAGGGAGGCTACGCTGCTACTGCTAGATTTTTTACTCAAGGCATCAGCGACGACATTCGCTTTTCTCGGATGGTACTCAATAGTGCAATCATAATCTTTCAGCAACTCCAGCCACCTTCGTTGTCTCATATTCGATTCCTTCTGGCTCCTCAAATATTTCAAACTTTTATGATCAGTGAATATCTAAAAAGTCTCACCATATAAATAATGACTCCAAATATTTAGAGCAAAAACAACAGCCGCTAGCTCTAAATCATGAGTAGGATATATAACTTCATATGGCCTTAACTGTCTAGAAGGATAAGCGATCACTTTAGCGTGTTGCATTAAAATGCAACCCAAACCTTGATGAGATGCATCACTATAAATGGCAAATCCACCCATGCCATTAGGATTATTAAGGACTGGAGTTGATGTCAATCTAGCCTTTAACTCTTCAAAGATTTGTTGGCATGCATCTGTCCGTTGAAATTCAATATGTTTTCGGAGGAGCTTTGTTAGTGCTGCAACAATGATAGAGAAGCCCTCTACAAATCGTTGATGATAACCAGCAATGCCCAAGAAACTACGGACTTCAATAACATTCCTTGGAGGTTCCCATTTAACTACAGACTCAATCTTCTTGGGATCCACCTTTATGCCTTCCGCCGATACAACGTGGCCAAGGAAAACTACATCATCCAACCAGAACTTGCATTTACTGAATTTGGCATACAATTGTTTCTCCCTCAATGTTTGTAACACAATTCTCAAATGTTGCTCGTGCTCCAATTTATTTCTCGAGTAAACCAAAATATCGTCGATAAACACAATAACAAATTTATCAAGATAAGGTTGAAACACCTTATTCATTAAAGCCATAAACACAGCAAGTGCATTCGTCAAGCCAAATGGCATAACAAGAAACTTGTAATGGCCGTACCTCATTTTGAATACTATTTTTGGAATATCTGTATCCGCTATCTTCAGTTGATGGTAACCGGATCTCAAGTCAATCTTACTAAATACTTGTGCACCCTGTAGTTGATCAAATAAATCATCTACATGTGGTAGCGAATACTTTTTTTTCACCGTAACTCTGTTTAATTGACGATAGTCTATACACAGCCTCAAAGTGTCATCCCTCTTTTTAAAAACAACACTGGTGCTCCCCAAGGTGATATACTAGGCCGAATAAATCCTTTTTCAAGTAATTCTTGCAACTGAGTCTTTGACTCCTCCAGTTCTAGCGGTGCCATTCTATAAGGTGATATGGAGATAGGTGCTATACCAGGTAGAAGCTCGATGCTGAACTTCGTATCCCTTTATGGTGGTAACCCTGACAAATCAGTTGGAAAAAACATCTAGGAACTCATTTACGATTGGCACATTTTGGAGTGTTATCTCCAAAAGACTTGTATCAACAACATAAGCTAAGTATGCTTGACAACCACTTTTGATCAATTTGGACACACAAATAGATGATATCAAACATGTTGGAATGATCTTCCTTTCACCATGAAATACAATTTTCTGCTGATCTCGCAACTCAAATATAACTTCTTTGGTAAAACAATCAACAATCGCATGGTGTTGAATTAACCAATCCTACCCAAAATAACATCAAAGTCATGAAATGACATTAATATCGAATCACCATTTAATCTCGTTGTTTCAAATTCAATCACACAATCTCAATACATACTATTCATAATAATCAAGTCTCCCAAAGGTTTAGTGACACTCAACTCAAATCCCAGAGGTTCAAGGCATGTATGCAAATGAGATGCAAAACACCGTGAAAAAAATGAATGCGTGGATCCAGGATCTATCAATACATATGCCTCGTGATCAGAAACAATGAGTTTACCTGATACAACCTTTGGTGCTACAACAGCCTTCTGTCAAGATAAGGCAAATACTCGTGTCGGAGCTTGAGATCGTGAGCTCTGAGCTACTGATGTCTCAGAACCTCCTATTGGGACAGTGGAACCAATCCTACCTTGGCCTCCACCTATACCAAAAGGAACTCCTAATGTTCATGGTCCCTGAATCATGGTTCCTAAATCATCTTTGCTCACCTCCGAATGCTTAGAACAATCATGAAAGTAATGCCCCATATCTCCAAAATAATAACATCCACCAAGTCTCATATGACACTCACCAAAGTGATGCTTTCCATAAGTAGAGCAATAAGGCTTTTGATTCAAGTAAGTGGGCTTCTGGCCTTTTCCTAAATAAGAGGAAGACCCAAACGATCCTCATTTAGAGCTAGAAAATCCACCCCTCCTATTTCCACCTATAAATGTTTGATATGGAGCTGGATATTCTTTACACTTTCCAAATCTACCACTGGATTCTCCTAATCATGAGACAAACTCTTTCTTCTCATTCCCTATTTTTTCGGCCCTAATTGCTACCATTGTCAATCTAGAAAACATCTCCAGATCATAAGGAGTCAGTTTTCTATGAATATTATAAGTCAAACCTTCTACAAATCCGTGGCACTTCTCTTGCTCAGTGGTATTAAGATTTGTTGCATATGCAGATAGCGGTGTGAACTTCAACCCATACTCAACAATCGACATATTCTTTTACTTTAATTCAATAAACTCCTGACGCTTCTCATTTCTAAAAACTGGTGTAGTGTACTTGTCATGAAATTCCAGAAGAAAATCATCCCAAAGCAACACGGGGGGCTGAACCAACGAACGTGGGATTGTCTTCCACTAATTATAGGCATCTCCTTGAAGCAAGAACACTGCATAGTCAAATTTCTCATCTGGTGTACACTGCATCAAATTGAACACCTTTTCCATACTTTCTAACCATGCTTCTGCGACGGCAGGATCGGTGGTGCTAAGAAATTGATTAACTCCAAGTTTTCTCAACTTTTCAAAACGACGCTCTCTTGGCATTGAAGGGGCGGGCTTAACCTTTTCATTATGTTGATGCAATGAATTTACATCTGTATTAGCATGTGCTACATCAACAAGGTCTTGGTGAGCCGATCTCTCTCTCATGTGACCTCATCGTACCATAATTCTACATATGAAAATATTTATGTCAAATATCAGACATATTGTGCAATTTAGATGCTATGCATGTATGATTGCCCATTTAAGATCTAATCCCTGCTCCGATACCAATCAATGTAACACCCATACCTATATAACATATATTTACACAACAATATAACATATACTAGCATGTGCATATATACTCACAAGATTACAACATGTAGAAGCTACCAACATAAATACAATAGAACTAATAAAATTCATAAATAAATAATATACATCAAATAGTACAAGTAAAGTCTATCAGACTTGGTACAAAACATGATAATCCATTAAGATCTCATTCTCTAACACCCTATATGCACATATGTGATGGAGAGAGAGAGTGATTGCGGCATACCGACCTCTGTTGCGTATATGTATCTACAACTCTACAAGTTGGCCAAAACTAATCTCTGATACCTGGAGAAAAAAAATATTTCGCTTTATATGAGTTGCAACTCAATTGGGAACCTAACAAATATCAAATAATATATAATCAGGTACCATATATACAATCGGCCCAATATAACACAAGTAAAACATTTACGATAAGAACATCAAATATGGATGCCATGATATTCCGTTTTATTTGGTAATGGCCCAATATGTCAGGTATAGCCCCGGGTTTCCAATGTAACAGATCTCAAGGTTCTTTCCAATACCAATAAATTTGACCAGTAGGTCTGATCACAAAATCAAATAAATCGTTGGCCAGCCCAATATAGTATAATGGATTCTAGAGGTCGCTGATACGAGTTCTAGCTGCGTATAGCACTTAGAACCATCTAATTTATCATATAACCAATATTTCCAATACAATTGCATATACCTGAACACATTGGCCATACCATTGCTTTTCAAGTCATGTGAATTCAAATGCAGCACATATACGTATTGTATCTCAATATCATGTACAATAACTCAGATAATGAGTCCAACATATAATCAATGATACTTCAGTATGTATCAAACAAGAATTCACTAATAGCACATAATCAGATCCCATACAATAGCCAATACCAATAATACCATGTATTTCACATAAACTCAGAAATAACTAAATATAAGCTAATATACATATATAGCACGTAAGGTACGAAATGGGTTCACTCACAATCCAAGACAAGTTGGAGTCCTCTAGATTGTATCTGGAGCCTCACCAAAGCCCTTCTCACCTATTACACAAGTTCACACAATTGCCTTTCAATACAGAATGCATATGTACCCATATATGCATGCAATGCTCGAATGATATGTGTTACAATGTTGACACTGCTAATATATACCTATACATGCAATTTGGTATGAGTTATATATTCTCATATGTTTTAGACGACTTTTATAGGCGTCTGATATTTAAGGACAATTGATCAAATGAAAATTAAGCATGTTTACACAATCTGGCTAGTTCACATTTTCCTCTCCTGTCGGCAACCAAATGAATTCATTTTATTCTAAAAGTTAAACCACATATAAACCACATATAGGGGTTAAATTATACCAAAAATTGGACAATACTTCATTCAAATGAAGTCTACGCACTATATCAAACCACTGTTTCTGCCAGAATAGACTGGTTTAAACTAACTCGAACCCACAATCCGTTATGCTCATATGAAGCATCTAAAACTTTACATATGCATACTAGACACATAATATATAGCTTTTATGCTTTACACCTCGACTACATCCATCTCTAAATGCCTCAAAATAAGGTTCCGATACAAACTGAAGTCTAGACACAATTAGACCATATTTCAGTTCATAAGTATTGTATGATCAGTTCATGTTCCAATTAGAATCAGATATCTAAATACATGTTCTAATGTATATTAAACATGTATGAATGAACAGAAACACTTACTTCACTCCTATGATGCAGTAGACACGAAATTGATGATTTCTAGGTTTCCTATGGAATTTTCTGAGTAAATCTGTTCTTCTCCTCTTTTCTCTCCCTTTTCTCTTCTATTTTCTCTCAAAAAAGTGACTTGAGAATGAAATGAATCTGTTATCCTTATCTAACTTCTGATTTTGTCATCTTTAGCTTAAGCTCGAGGTGGCGACATGCTTAATTAGGTCCAATCATATGGGTTCACTTTTCTCTTTCCTATCTACTTAATTTTTGGAAGTTTTTACACCGAAGCATGCCTAAACTTGTAGTAACTAAATAATACTAATTTATTCAACTATTTCAATTTAATTACAAAATGACCTATTTACCCCTTTTTTATAATTATCTAACTTTTGAACCCTGATTCTCCTACAGATAAACCATTTATCACTCTCGTAACATTTTCTAAAATATTCTCAAACCATATGGACAATGAATGTAATGTCATATCAATGTATATTGTATGCAATGCATGCTCGTGTATATGAATTTTTGTCATGGGTGCGACAGATTCTGTCATGTTCTCCAGTGTTCTGTAAATTCAAATAGACTGAAATTATGATGGTGGTTTAAATTTAGGTGACCTTGCTGGCAAAATTTGACTTTGAGAATTTGATCTTATGCTCTGCAAAATGTAAAGAGTAATATGTGTATAGTACGTTGGAAAATTTATGTGGGAACAATTATCGATGTAATTATTTTCGATCCTTATGTTATTTCTATAAGTAAACTTTGAATCTATTGTATTCCCTTTTGTGCTCTGTGGTTGTCATTGGGTCGGATTTTCAATAGTAAATTTTGACCCACGAAACCTTGCGAGAATTTGTCTAGCTCATTTTCTTTTGTTTGTTCCATGTGTTTTCCCATCTATTAGGACTACTAAAATCTGATATTTAATAAGTGTCTAAGTTTATGCTCTCTGACATATAATCCTTTGACTTTGAGAATATGAACTTTTGACTCTTTGTACCTTTGTATCGTCTAGTATTTTAAGTTTTGTTGCTTAAGGATTTTTCCCAAATCTGTTAACCTCGACTGGCGATGTAGACTCAGTTTGATATTGTACTATACTATACCAATCGTTGTTCCATGTATAGGCCTTTGATAGAGCAACGCATAGGCTATAGAATGTGTTGTAGCGAGCAACCAAATTTTGTTGAATGTCAGTGGAAGTTCCTAAGGGACTTTACTCTATTGAGATGTGCTTGAGAATTTGTGCTTATCTAATTCTATTGGATTATAAGTCTGTATCATCTATCTCAATCTCTGCATGTTTCTATACCATCTGTCTCTGCACATATTTGGTCTGCGTCTATCTGCATGTACTGGTATGAGTAGTCAAAAATGTTAGTGAATGATAGCTGACTTCTCTATGGATGATTTATTAGGTTCATGGATTTTGACTTGTTTTTTCGGTGGTAGATGTTAGAGTTTGACTAGATTGAGGTCTAGAGTTGTGATAGCATTTCGTATGCCTCTATAATTATTTTCATTGGAAATTTCTAGAAATTCAAGGACGGATTTCTTTGAAGAGGGAAAGTTTGTAATACCCTAATCGCTCCAATGAGATTCCCTGTAGTATTCCGATGAATTCCGACAAGGTATTCGGTGGAACGTCATTTGATTTCATATGATTTTAGTTCATTCTAATTTGATTCTTAAATATTTGGGATGATGTTTAGGTAATTGGAAATGTTCAAATTTGTTTTAAGATGATGCCTTTGTAAGTTTAGGTGTTGTTAGGTCCCAAGAGTGATGGGATTTAAGATTTTTAAGTTGAAATCATGTTTGACAAGTGAAATTTTGTGCGTAGAGCTTGCTGGAAGACATCTACATGCATAGCAGGAGTATCCATGCACGTTGAGTGTGATTTAGGTTGGTTTACAGGCTGCGAAGGCCGCCTACATGCGTGGTAGGGAGAGCTACACACATTATATCATGATCTGGGACTAATTTGTGGGTTTTTTAAGCTGTCTACGTGCGTTGTAGGGAGTTTTGTGCACGTAGATCTTGTTCTTCGAGGAACCAAGAGTTGCTGAATGCCGTCTACATACACTGTGTAGAGATGTGTAGATGTTGGACTTCTTCTACATCCGTAGATGTTGTAAAACACACATTGGTCTTAGATTTGAATCTTTTGGGTTCCTGGAACGCATGTTTGCGCACATTGTAAGCTATTCTATGCTCCGCAAGACTGCCTCTACGTGCGTAGATGCCATGCAACGCACGTAGATGGCTATGTTTTTGCTGAAGTTTGTATGTAACGATTAGTTGTTTTTAATTACGATTAATTGTTTAGTATTTTGACAATATGGCTATATATATTTAGTATTTGAGAATATTATTTTCTTTAAAACTTATTATCTGTAAAATATTTTAATATGATTAACAAGCTGATCAATAAATTGAATTTGGGTATTTGTTTATGTACTCCGAAGCTTGTGCATGATGTGCAGGGCTTCTATAGACAGTTGGCCTCGTGGGCCGGTCATGGTCTTATTATTATTATTGTTATTATTATTATTATTGTTATTATTATTATTATTATTATTATTATTGTTATTATTATTAATATTCTTGTTGTTGTTGTTATTGTTATTATTTAATGGGATCAAATGAATTTGGTAATTATTAGTCTATTTCGTAATTTTGTTTTCTAGTTTGTCCATTACTTGTAAGGATTTTTAAAATATTAGAATAATAAGAATACATGCTTTGAGTATTATATATTATGCCAGTGGTACATCTACTATTACCTATCGGCTTCTGCATTTCTGATTTATGTAGATATTTATTGTTATTTATTCTGGTTCATTACACCAAGTTACGGGTACATAGCCTTTGATATACTATTGTTCAACAAAGGTCCAATTACTAAAATTGGTGGTAACATTGTGTGTCCAGGGTCAACTCAAGTGGCAAAGTCCACACCTCTGTTTGTTTTTTTGTGGCAAGAGTCCACATCAGTTAGTCAGTTAGAAATTCTATCAGTTAGTTGTAACCTTGTTTGCATATTGTTATATCATATGATTAATTTTGATAAGTTTGCTTTATTGCTCATTCTCCTGTAATATATTGTTATGGAGTTTGACAGGGTATATCTTACTAGAGCCCCATAGACTGCAATGCTCGTAGATACGGTCTCTGATCAGTTCTATATGTTTTAGCTTTAAAACCATTAGGGTGATGGGTACTGCTTGAGCTCCTCTAAGGCTGTCAGCTGATAGCCTTTTTGAGCCAGGTACCATGTAGGCTCTTAAGGCTGCTAGTGTAACATCACGTTCGTTTTGATCGAAATTTGATGGTATTCCGTCAAGACTTCAGGGAAATTCGGGGTTTCAAGGTGTTAAACTTCGATCGAGAATGTTTGGAGGTGGTATCTGTGTGTGCAAAGCACATAGCAGGTCATTTGTGTGCGTTGGAGACATTCTACGCGCATAGATTGAGTTTAGGAGGCCGTCTACGTGCATGGGTGATTGTACTATGTGCGCAGATGGATGTCTGATCCATACCGTGAATGTGCCTGGGCACGTCTGTGTGCGTTGGAGACGTCCGCGCACGTTGGGCGTGATTTGGACTTGGAATCGTGGTTAGTATGGTGATCTACATGCATAGCACTAGGTGGTGTGCACGTTGATCGTTGATCCGTGAGGGAAAGATCGCCAGATCTGCCGTCTACGGACACAGGAGCTTCGTCTATGCATGTAGTACTCGGTCAACGTGCGTAGAAGAAGGTTCAACGTACGTAGATGGGCCTTTTCTGCAGACATTAAATGAAATGCCACGTTTCAGTTCTGAGGTTCTATAAATACACCCACCTACCATTGGGGTGTTCCAGGAGGAGTAAGTTGTGAGACAATCCCACATTCTTTAAGATGATCATCAAACTCTTGGCTTAAATATT
Organism: Flueggea neowawraea; assembly: GCA_948243855.1. Lineage (NCBI taxonomy): Eukaryota > Viridiplantae > Streptophyta > Magnoliopsida > Malpighiales > Phyllanthaceae > Flueggea > Flueggea neowawraea. The sequence continues at coordinate 38 of CAODLS010784044.1, read as the reverse complement.
CTCCACCACAATTTGATCGAAGTGCTTTGATATTCTTG
>CAODLS010784037.1:0-21309 GCA_948243855.1 Flueggea neowawraea | reverse complement strand
CGTATGTTAAGAGAGTTCACAACGTACGTCATCTAAAGGTGCAATTCACAACGTACGTTGTGCAATTGTCAACGTATGTCTTGATACTCTGACAGTGCATTAAATGCAACCCAAACTGCCCACAACAACTATAATATGTATCACAATGGTACAAAAGCTATGAGAAGGGTATAAATACAAGCTTGGAAGGTCAGACAAGATAACAAAACATCTGGGCATTGAATTCTTACAATTACCAAGCATCAAAGCATTGAATTTCTCATTCATTGATACAAGTGTATTTGTTAGTCTATTTCATTGATACAAGTGTATTTGTTATTCTATTTCATTCTTCATTTGCTTGTATCACTAGCTTATACTTTTTTGGTGAGTGTTTGTGAAAACATCATTTAGAGTGATTGTGAATGGGATCAAGGGCAGATCCTTAGATTGGTCTTTGTTCTTGAACTGAAATCAAGAACCTTGTAAGAATTCTCACTTAGCTAGAAAGTGAAGTTGTAATCTTTGTGAAAATTGATAGTGAAAATCCTAAGTGGTGATACTTAGGTAGTGGATGTAAGCATCGAGTTGGCCGAACCACTATAAGTTATTGGTGTTATTTCTTTTATCGCACTTATTTTCGAAGAAAATTCAAAATTTATATTACCACACTATTCAACCCCCCCTTCTAGTATGGTTATTGACTCTACAAAGTGCCTTGGGTAGTGATGGGGGACTTGAATGCCCTAAGGGGATCACATGAGAAGACGAGGAGGCTGCTGACATCTCTTCCCTGTAGGGAGTTTAATCAATTTATTCAATCTATCGAGCTTGTGCAGGTTCATCATCAAGGAGTGCAATTTACCTGGTCCAATCATTGAGGGATGACATCCCGAGTGGAAAGCTTGCTTGATAGGGTATTGGTTAATTCACAATTTCTTGATGCTTGGATTGTAGTATCTAGTGTGGATTTAGCTAGGTATAACTCTAACCATTCACCTTTGTTGTTATCTTGTGAGAAATTACGCATGGCCCCTCCTACCCTATTTCGGTTTCTTTCTATGTGGTTGTCATATTCCGGTATTCGGGAGTTTGTTTGGGAAAACTAGAAAGCTCCAGGCATTCACTTGCCACCCTTTTAATTAATGACCTCTAAGATAAAGAAGCTTTGTGGATCTTTTAGGGTTTGGAACAAGGAGGTGTTTGGAAATTTGAAGGTTAATATTACTTATGCTGAATCTCACTTATGGGCTATTCAAAATCGTATTGCACTTGAAGGAATATTGGATGAGCTTTCTGTTCAGGAGCTTGAGGCTCACGCCAAGCTGGAGTCTTGCTTGTAGCAAAAGACATTTTCTACAAAGAAAAAGCTAAGTGAGGTGGTTACAGTATTGTGATAGAAGTACAACTTTTCTTCATCAGGGCCATTAGCCAACATCTCGGTTATGTAGATTGGTAATCAATTGGTTGATGATACCGAAACCATTTTTGATCATATTGTGGATTATTATATCACCTTATTTAAATCACCCCATGTCACATGGATCTGACGCTTGTCAAACAGGTCGTCCCAACATCGATAAGTAGTATGGAGAATGATGGTTTGGTAGCTATTCCTACAAGTGATAAGATTAAACAAGTCGTGTTCAGCGTGGATTCGTCTAGTGCACCAGGTCTGGATGGCTTTACAGGGGCTTTCTTTCGGGATTTTTGGGATATTGTTCAGGCTGATTTATGCACTGCAGTCAAATTGTTCTTCTTTAGTGGGCATATTACACCGGGTTGGAAATCATGTCTAATGATACTCTTTCCTGAGATTAAGAATGTCGTCATGGTTGACCAATATGTCCAATTGGTCTGAGAAATTTCTACAACAAGATAATCACAAAAATTCTGGCAAACCCCTCTCTTGTGTAGCTGCTCGTATCATTTCCCCTCAATAGTTTTGGTTCATCAAGGAACGAAGAATTGCGACTTGCATTGCTTTGGCTTCAGAAGGGGTTAATTTGCTTGATAAGAAGTGCTTCGGAGGCAATATGGCCTTAAAAATATATATTCGGAAGGCCTTCAACACGATGGATTGGACTTTCCTTTTGTAGGTTTTGGATACTTTTGCATTCTCTCTGAAACTTTGGGATTTCATCTTAGAGGTTTTTTCCACTGCTCATTTGTCTATCTCTATTAATGGGTAAACTTGAGGTTATCCTGGATGCTCTAGAGGTGTCCGCTAGGGTGATCCTCTTTCGCCATTTTTGTTCTGTATTGCACATGATTTTTTAAGTAGATACATTTCGACACTTGTTGATAATGGTACACGACTGCCCATGGACTATGCAAAAGGTACCAGGTTCGTCACTCACCTATTTTATGCAGATGATGTTCTTCTTTTTGCGAAGGCTACTATGCGTAACATGCGAGCTCTTTTTGGTATGTTTGAGCTTTAAGGAGCTATGTTAGGGCAAGTAGTTAATTAGGTTAAATCTAATGTTTCTTTTTGGAAAAGGAATTACTGCACGTAGGGTTATGAACATGACTATTGGAACTAGCCTTAAGAGGGGGACGATGCTTTTTACTTACTTAGGTGTTCCTCTTTTTTTTTTAGTGCCCCACGGGAGAAGTACTTACAACCGTTAGTAGACCGAATAACTAGTAAATTTAGTGCTTGGAAAGGAGCCTCTCTTTCTATGGCCGAGAGAGTTTCTTTGGTAGCTTCAGTCATTCAAAGCTCTTTATTGAACTCTTTTGCTGTTTTCAGATGGCCTAAGCTACTTCTCAATGTGCTTAATAGATAGATCAAAAAATTTATCTGGACAGGTTTTACGATGAAGCAGAAACTTGTTAAAGTCCCTTGGTCGGTCTGCTACTTTTCAATAATGGAGGGGGGATTGGCCTAAAGGATATTAATCTCCTTAACAAAGCTATGTTAGAGGTAATTGGTTGGCGGTTTCTAACCCAGTATGTTCCTGCTTTGCGGGTGATGGAGGCTAGGCTTTTGCTACCTGCAGGCATTCCACGACCTACTTATTTTTGCTCTTCAGTTTGGTCTTCTCTAAGACGGGTTTATGAGGATTTAATGGCTCACTCTTGTTTGCTTATTACGGATTCCTCACAATTACATTTCTAGACGGGGCAATGGTTACAGCCGACTGTAGTGTAGCGTCTTGCTCTCTTAATTCGACAACAACGGGATCTAACTGATAGGGTTCATGATTTTGTTGTATAGGGCTATTGGTCTCTTCCCACTTTCTTATGGGCGGATGTGAAACAAGCAATGGAGAGGGTACTTTTTCTGAAGGAATCGTTTGACATTTGTATTTGGCAGCATGCAACTAATGGGCAATTCACTATTAAGAGCTTTTACCGTTTGCTTCATGGCAACATAGATATCTTCCCAACGAACAAATTCATGAGGAGGAAATTTATTCCACCATCTCAGTCCACTATGGGATGGCATGCTTTTCTGGGATATCTCCTGACAGATGACAAACTTTTGCAAAAAAGGCTATTTTTTTCATCTTGATGCTCCCTGTACAAAATTGATAGTGAATCTCTAAATCATTTGTTGGTCGCTTGTCAGGTAAGCAAACAACTCTGGTTAGCTATCTGATTTCTCTTTGGAATTTGGGTACACTTTGATAGGGATATTTAGTTGCTTATCTTAGCAGCGATGAATGCTTAGATGAGTTCCCAATTAAAGGCCTTACGGAATGTTGCAGTTGTCAATGCTCTCTGGATTATTTGGACAGCACGAAACAATGTGATTTTCAATGAATAGCTAGTTAATGTTTATAACATATTGCGCCTACTGTGGAAGTGTACTAAGGAAGCGGAGGTTTTCAGGATTGGTAGTATGAATGGTACTTAGGATGAGTTGCAATTTTTCAAAATTTAGGGATTGCTGGCATTCCCAGAAAAGCACTCAAGATCATTTGGTGTGGCGACCTCCTCCTATCAATTGGGTCAAAGTGAACACAGATGGTTCAACTATTGGTGCCCTGGGTCCTTTAGGTGTAGGTGGAATTTTTTGTAACGCTAGAGATTTTTCCAAGGGAGCGTTTTCATTTGCCACAGGTGAGTCTTTTGCTTTTGTTGTCGAACTTAAAGCAGCCATGTTTGCGATTAACATAGCAGCCAAAAGTGGATGGACACATCTTTGGCTCGAGAGTGACTCTACATTTGTTGTTCATCTTTTTAAGTCAAGAACTTTAGATGTGCCTTGGTGTTCTCTTCTAGAGTGGGCTGAATGTTTAAGCCACCTTACTCAAATGAATTTTGTGGTATCTCATATTTACAGAGAGGGCATCAGGGTGACCGATGCTCTTGCTAGTTATGGCTCTAGGCATTCTGGTTCTCATTGGTGGACTGGATTTCTATAATATTCTAGTCTATGATGATTTCTCTTGTAGGGAGAGATACGCTTTATGTAGCTTCGTTTTTAATTTGTGAATTTTTTTGTATGGACTTTCATTTTCTATTAATAATATTTTGGAGCTCTAGAAGGTGATGCAGGTGCTATTGCGGTGCCAACCTAGTTAGGATGACTAAGAAAACTAGTTATATGCATAACTAAATTCGTGAATTGAACACATTAAACTCTTTAAAATCCCAAATTTTGTTATTATAGTGTATTCCCTTAAAAAAAATAACTACAGTTCTTCAATGGTGAAAAAAAGAGAAAGAAAGAAAATAATTATCTACATCGAGAACATATTCCTACTTATATTGCCAAACAAATAAACGAGTGCGAACATGAGTATGGACAGAGGAATTAATGTTACCTTTCGATTGTAGCAAAAGTTTATTCTAACTTTTACACTTCTGAATACAATTAGAATAGATTTATAATTGTAATGAGAACATAGTAAAAACAAGTTGAAAAGAAATATTGGGTATAATATTTTAGTAATAAAACGAAAAAAAAAAAGAATTTGTTCAAAATTAAAGATCTTAAGGACTGAGAATATAATTGTAAAAAACACTAAAAAGATTATGTATACCTTTAAAGATCTATTCAATAGTTATTGTTTGGAAGAAATATTCTTGGATAATATATCTTACATTTGAACAAGAACGGTGCTTCTGATTAGTTAATCAACCATAATATTTAGACTTAATACCTATCAAACAAGAAAAGATTTTTCAATTACATTTTTTATACTCTCTCATTTACCTTTCAATCAAAATTTGACATGTACTGTTATTTATAATCTTAATATATTTAATAGTATTAACTTTCTTTTGATTCATCAAACTTTGATTGGCTAATATTTAAAGAGATTATATGAAAAAAAAAATTGTCAACATTTCTCAAAAACTTAAGAGAAACCAAATAGTCTTATTAACTCCGTCTTGATAGGTTTTTTACTTGTTTTTAGGATGGTTGTTACTTGTTTTTCGAAAGTTCTCTTTGTTTATGTTAATAAATCACTAGTCTTAAAGGCTTGGGACTGTTAGTGGTTCAATTTACACTAACCACATTAGCGGATATAACGCTAAACATGAGCTTTCTTTTAACTTTTCTGTTATTACTGTAAGGCTATATAATGCCAAGTTCTTCAATAAGATGACATATCATTCATCCAGAATATTGTTGAGCTTTGTTTTCATTTGTGAACAAAGTTTCCCAACATTCTGGTATCAGACCCCCTTATTGGGGCCTGAAAAACATAAGATGCAGCTTTGAATGGTATCAAACAAGTGTGAGAAAGATGTCCAGCGAAGGAAATTTCGTGTAGCCATCCATTCCTCGCTTCAATGGCCATTATGACCATTGAAGCATGCTTATGAAAATTTTCTGCATTCAAAGAAATTTTGCGGGCGGGTGGAGATTGGCTATGATGAGCCAGCAAGTGGATCAGTGCAGACGGATGCACATCGGAAGAAAATTGATGAATTGAAGCTGAAGGATCTCAAAGGGAAAAACTACCTATTCCAGGCCATCGATCGCATAGTTCTTGACACCATTCTCAAGAAGGATACTGGCAAAGACATTTGGGATGCCATGAAGAAAAATTTCGAATGGAATGCAAGGGTCAATAAGTCTCATCTTCAAGCTCTCCGACGAGAGTTTGAAACTGTAGAGATGAAACCTGTCGAAGGAGTGACATAGTATTTTTTTTAGAGTCATGACAGTGGCAAATAAGATGAGAATTTATGGAGAAGAGATGGAGGATGTGAAGATCGTGGAGAAAATTCTACGTACTATCACAGAGAAATTTAACTACATTGTCTGCTCCATAGAGGAATCAAAGGATATTGATAGTCTTTCTGTGGATGAACTTCAAAGCTCTTTGATTGTGCATGAGCAGAAGTTTTAGAAAACTAGTGGTGAAGAATAGGTTTTGAAGGTTGCATTTGAAGAAGGGTGAGGCAGAGAACGATGTCGTGGTGTTTATAGGGGTAGAGGAAGAGACAGCGACAGCTGTAGTACCAATTTCAATAAAGCTACAATTGAATGCTATCGGTGTCACATGCTGGGTCATTTTCAATATGAGTGCCCCTTTTGGAACAAAGAAGCCAACTATTCCGAGTTTGCTGAGGAGGATGAGATGATGTTGATGTCCTACGTAGAAATTAATGGGGCTAAAAGAAAAGATGCATAGTTCCTTGATTCAGGGTGTTCCAATCACATGTGTGGAGATAGAGCCATGTTCAGTGAGATTGATGAAAGTTTTCGGCAATTGGTCAGGTTAGGAAACAACACCAGGATGAATGTGATAGGCAAAGGGAGTGTGAAGCTGCTCTTAAATGGGATTAATCATGTTGTGTTCGAGGTATACTATGTTCCAAAACTAAAAAATAATCTATTGAGCATAGGGTAGCTTCAAAAGAGAGGCTTGGCCATTCTGACTTGGGGAGGAGTATGCAAGATCTACCATCCTTACAAAGGCTTGATCATTGAAACCAACATAACTGAAAATAGGATGTTTATCTTGTTTGATCAAGCACAAGTGATGTCTCAGCAACAATATGATGAGTTTCTTCACACAAGCTCACATGATCTTTCTCAAATTTGGCATCGCAGATATGGACATCTAAGTTACAAAGGTTTGAGAAGTTTGCAGAGCAAGAAAATGGTATATGGCCTCCCCGAGTTTACTGTCTCAAAAGAGTTATGCACAGACTGCATTGTTGGCAAGCATCACTGTGATCCTATGCCTAGGAAGAGTTCTTAGAGAGCAAGTCAGAAATTGGATCTCATTCATGCAGACATTTGCGCACTTCCATGTCCAACAACAATAAAAGGTACACGTTGTGTTTTATAGATGACTATAGTAGAAAGTCATGGATATATTTTCTGATGGGGAAGTCAAAAGCATTGAGTCATTTCAAGTTTTTAAAAAAGATGGTGGAGAATGAGATAAGTTTGTTTATATAGAGGAGGCGAGTTCATCTCGCTTGAATTCAACAACTTCTGTGAGCAGAACAACACTAAACGGCAACTGACAACTGCCTACACCACTCAACAAAATGGCGTGGCTCTTTGAAAAGAAAATTCCAAAAAATTTTTGGGCGAAGGCTTTAAATTGAAGCAATTATGTGCTAAGTCCAACTTTGGCAATAAAAAAAAATCACACCAAAAGAAGCGTGGAGTGGAATAAAACCTTCTGTTGATCATTCTGAGTCTTTGGTTGCATAGCACATGTTCATGTGCCAGAGGTAAAAAGAACTAAACTTGATAACAGAAGTTTTATATGTATATTTTTAGGTGTTAGTGAGGAATCCAAGGGCTATAGACTATTTAATCCTATTACAAAAAAGATAGTGGTAAGTAGGGATGTGATATTTGAAGAGGAGAGGCAATGGGACTGGGACGTGAGTTATGAAGAACAGATTTTGGTAGATTTAGAATGGGGAGATGTTGATATAGTATGAGTAGGTGATAATAATGGTGAGGGAGGTGAAAACACTGATGAAGGTGGCAAGAATGGAAACTATAAGGATGGTAGTGGCTCTAGCAACTCAAAGAAATTGAAACATATTCCAGTTAGATGTGAAATCAGCCTTACTTCACGGTGAACTTAATAAAGATGCATATGTTGAGCAGCCGAGGGGTTATGAGAGCAAAGGAAGTGAGGATAAGGTCTACAAGATGCACAAGGCTTTATACGGTTTGAAGCAAGCTCCATGAACTTGGTTCAGTCGCATGGAGACTTAATTTGTCAATGAGGGTTTCAAAAGATGTCCAAATGAGCAGACCATTTTCACAAAGCAAAGCAAAGAAGGTAAAATACTTATTGTAAGTGTTTATGCTGATGATCTAATATATACTGGTGATGATGAAAAGATGATGAGTGGCTTCAAGTGTTCAATGATGCAAGCTTTTGAGATGACTGATTTGGGAAAAATTAAGTCTTTCTTGGCATTGAAGTATCACAACAATCTGATGGTATCTTCATCTGCCAAAAGAAATATGCACTAGAGGTTTTGAAGCAATTTGGAATACTACAAAGTCATGAAGTCCACAGTCCGATTGTTCCAGGTTCCAAGCTAAACAACGATGAAGATGGAGCTGCAATTGATGAATCATATTACAAGCAAATTGTAGGGAGTCTCATGTATCTCACGGCAACCCGTCCCAATATAATGTAAAGTGTAAGCTTGATCAACAAGTACATGGCTAAACCTACAGAACTTCATTTACAAGTTGCCAAGAGGATATTGAGGTACTTGAAGGGTACTTTTGATTTTGGAATCATATAAAAGAATGGGATTTTAGATGACTTGATTGCTTACACAGACAACAGCTATGCTAGTGACTTAGAAGATTAGAAAACCACTTTTGGTTATGTTTTCCTTTTAAGTTCTGAAGTAGTTTCTTGGCTTTCAAAGAAACAACCAATTGTTACATTGTCAACCACAGAGGCAAAGTTTGTAGTAGCAGTGATCGACTGACCGCAAGTGCATGGTTGTCAATGTAGTTTTCCCTTGGGAGTATCCCTAGGGTATCAAATCCACGGGAATGGTTTGCTAATGTGATCAATTCGTGAAAAGAAAATAAAATTTAGTAGATGAATTTTTTTATAGTTTGAATATGCGACAAAGTAAATACTCAACGTAAATTGGGAAAGCAAACAATAAGTGTCACCATGCTTTTCTCCTTCCTCGGGGTTGTGTCACAGCCGTGAGAAAATAAGTGTCAAGGGCGTGACACATTTCTGCCAAAAATGTGCCTCGCCAACACCCTTGTGTCACGGCCATGAAGGAGGGCGTGAGAGTGTCACAGGCATGACACTTCTTCCCTCACGGCCGTCACATGTTTCTGCTCAAATCTGCCACTTTGCTTGGCCAAGACACTCATTCCTCGCTTGTTTCTTTCATTTTCTTCAAGCTTTCTCATGTTTGATTGGAGCCTTTCCATTTTGCATCCCTTTTTCACCATTTTCCACTCATTTTTCTCCAACTTAAATCATCCTACACACATCATAAACATCATAAGAATTTCACCACGAAAGAATGATTTAAAGGATGAAAATAGATACAGTCTTGCTTGATTAAATATGTAAATTTAGAACATATCAAAATTGCGCAAGTTAAGGAGGAGAGGTCGGACCTTGCTAGTCAATTCGGTGCACCTTTCCTGATCTATTCATTCAATGAGGGTAAACTTTTCAAAACTTTTCACTCTAAGTCGATTTGTATGCCTAGGTACTTTGATTTTCATGCATTAGAGATTTTGGGCATAAAAGACACCATCATTAAAATGAGTAAGAAGATGGGTTGGGATAATTTCATTGCTTGTCACTATCACACATATGAAGAATTAATTTTTGGAATTTTACTCGACAATGCATATGGAACCTGACAATCCTACCACTCTTCGATTTCGGTTACGAGATGTAGATTGTTTTTTGAACAATGATGTCTTGAGTCAAATTTTTAAAGTCCCAAATGGCAAAGAATTGACAAAGCATCCCAATTTTAATAGTGTTGTCTTTTGGAAAAAAATTGACAGGCTTAGAGGACTTTAATGTTCACAATGCACCTAGTGGACTTATTAAAGATCATGGTCTTTTATTGCTTCATAAATTTCTTTGTCACACGGTATTTGTTGGACCAAGGGTGGTCAACATCGTATGTCAGAGAATGTCACATACGTGAGAGGTATCCAAAGTACGTGAAATATGATCAGGATTAAAGCGGGAAAATTGAAGTCTTGAATCAATTGAATGAATGAAGCCACACGTACGTGTGACATCAGAAGTCATGTACGTCAGACATACAAAACAAGATGAAGATTTCAGTTCAGATGATGTTATAAGAACTTGAATGTATATAATCGGTGACCTAAAAATTTGCCGACTTCACCTCTAATCCATAGTTATGTCAGCTAAGTTAATTAACGTATTTGAGAATTTAAAGGTGCTAAGTTATGACATGTGTGAAATTTAAACAAGTGTTTCTACAATTTGGACATTACACATATACTATTTTCATTTTCATCTATTTTCTTGGTTTCTTCTCTTTTTAATCCCTCTCTTATTTTTGTTCATTTGCCCAATCAAGTCTTTTTAATTTTCGATCCTATTTGGTACAAGTATAATATAGAATTCTAGATTTAATCACAATTTAAGTATTATACTTTAAATTGACACCCTTCGCTAATACGCAATTGTGCTTAAAAAATATTTTCTAATTAATTTCTTATTTATGTTCCTAATAATATAGTCCTAAATTATTATTCTCAAAGTAGATTCGATCCTAAATTTATATAACAATCTCTAAATAATGAAAATGCATAATGTCAAACTTGTATGAATATGTTTATGCAATGCATGAATATTTTAAGGTCATAGTATCCTACTCTTCGTCTTATTTATCTAAATTGTCAAGCAAAAGTATTTATAGAAAAATGTGTACAGCTGAGTACTCCAGTTAAATACTAAGAGTATTTAAAATTATTATTTGTTCAGTATTAAATTTGAGGGGTGGTTGCAAAAGTTTTTGGTTTGCTCAGCTTTGGTCACAAAAGAAAAAAATGCTACCAGATGGTCACACCTAGGTTTTTCTTCCTTCAATGAAGTCACTTTGCCTAGAAAATGTGCCGACTAAGCAAAAAATTGCCATGTAAGTTTGCCATGTGGTTTGTCTCTGCACGCGTAACAATTAAAAATCCACACTCGAACCCGACCCAACCTAGAACCACATCAACCCGGAAAACCCCATACCCATTCTCTTTTCTTCTTTTTTCACCTTCCTTTTTTCAATCTAATAGACTCACCAACAGTTAAATCTCTCTCTCTCTCTCTCTCCCCTCCCAAACAGCCTCACCCAAAAAAAACAAAAATCTTTTTCTTCCAATTGAGAACAAAAACATAAAAATAAACCCAACTCAAGAACAAATATCATCTTCATCATCAACTCATGAATAGATTTGTCACCACCAACACCGAACCAATCATCACCATCACAACAAAGTCACCAACAACAATAGAATCACCAAAACCTCTCACCATCCACACGACCATCAAGCTCGAACCCACCATACTGAAGCACCAACACCACCATAGATGTTCTCCTTTGAAACCCAACCATATAAAAAAAAACCTTAATATAAAATAAAAGGCTTCAACCTGCACACAGAGAGAGAGAGAGGGCAACCTAGACAAACAAGAGCTAAAATAGCCAAAACCACTCCAATAACCACCTCTATCGAAATCCCGATAATCAACCCAGATGATTCCCTTTTCATCTCCTTGTTGTTGCCTTGTTATCTGCTATTGAACCCACCACTCCATTGACACAACAATACAAAATCATGGTCAAACCATGCAATATTTATAGGTTACAACACAACGGTCAAACAATGCTAATATTCATTTTCTAAAGATGCATCACATTCACGGAACAAAGTTTCTCGGCTTGACATTTCCAATATCATTTCAATAATTGAATATTACCAAAAAGCATAGTTCAATTGTAATATTGACCTCGTAAAGAAAAACCCACCAGCATTACTTCAAAAAGAATTGAAGTTTTTATAATCTCCGTTCAGAAAATAAAAAATTCATGAAATAATGTAAAAAAAAACTTCCAGATCTCATCAACGAAACAAAAACAAAATATCATATTTACATTTCAATCAGTAAACACTCCTCAAAACTCATCAACGAATCAATAAAATATCGGTTGGGATTAATTGATTTGAGACCGAGCCAGCTCCAACCTACATTGAAGCTCTAAACAGAAAGAGATGTGTATAGACCTGGAGATTCCATTTTTGTCACCATTGAAATCTCTAATCCTAGCTTCACTATCGGGTCCATTGAAGAATCCCTCTCTTCCCTATTAGTTGAAAGAATTAGCTTCGAAATTCGAGGAAGGAATCATCGAGAGGGGAGAAGGAGAATAGGTTAATATCGTCAGAGTTCATGGCAGAGAGGAGGAGGAGAAGAGGGGAAATAGGGGTTTGAAGAGGAAAAGGTCGGCGAGTGAGGAATAGAGGCGGAGAGTGGCGAGTGAGAAACGAGAGAGTCTGGAGGAGAGGTAGCAAGTGGATTTGGTGATTTGCAACGAGAAAGAGAGGGGAGAGTGACAAGTGAGAATCGATGGGAGCGCCGACGCCGAGGAGAAAGAGATCAAAGAGGGAGAGACGGCGGAGAAGGAGATCGATTGAGGAGAGTGGAAAGAGAGAGAATAACCGAAAGTGGATTTGGTGATTTGTTCTTGAGGGTCGGGTCGGTTTAGGTTTGGAATTTAATTGCCACATAGGCCTGCCCCGTCTAGAGAAACAAGCCACATGACAAACTTATGTGGCAGGTTTTTGTTGAGTCAGCACATTTTCTGGGAGAGTGATCACGTTGAAGCAAAAAAAAAACTCATGTGTAAGCATCCGGTAGCATTTTTTTCTTTTGTGACCAAAGCTGAGCAAATCGGAAACTTTTGTGACCATTAGTATTATTAACCCTAAATTTGGGATGATATACGCTTTATAAGAAAAGGAGTTAAATACTGGAATGCGCATTTCATACTTCGTGTACGTAGATCAATTGATAAGAGTAATGAAAGAAAGATCTCTGCTTCCTAGTTGTTGAGACCTCGAGGATAAGATAGCCTCAAATAAATACGTTGTGACATATTCTAGTCCATAAGAGTTTCATTTGATATGTATTATCTTAGTATGTCGCTAAAGGACTATAAATAATTTGATCTAAAAAACGATTGGATTACCAATGAATATTTCTCAAGAAAGGGAGAATATCATCTCAGAATCACATCTAGTAGTTTTCAAAATATGAATACGAATATAAAGTATGATTAAATGAAAAGAGAGATCTTAGTATAATTTGATATGACTTGATGATTCTGGGGTTTTAATACATGCTCTACGTATAAAAGAATCACCACATTCTCCTATACAACATAAAAGTAATGTGCTCTTATAAAATATGTTGGTCGCACAATTTATTTGCTTGTACAAAACAATGTAGTTCTAAATCTGTCATATATATGTGAGAGATGTTGGTTTAATTGATTTGGTTCATATTGATTTGTCTATCAATAATAGTTCAACCAATGGTCTAATTAGGTGTAACCCAAACTAATATATAGTGACAAGTAATTGGTTCACTTACCACTTGTTTTCACTACTAGTAAATGTGTGAGTTGTACGCAAGTAGAGGATTAGAAGTGTCCCTAAGGTAGTATTTGTTAAACGGTCACCAATAAGAGAGCAGTTACAGTATTGACAACAGAGGTTGCGATATTGCTGAGATGCTTTCTGAACCAAGATATGAAATGACTAAGATATGACTAAAATGTATTATATAAATTACTTTCCGTTACTTATTAAATTTTTCAAGATAAACTAGAAAGTGCGTATTTTCTTTTAACTTGTCTGTTAAAACACATGGAATATACACAAAAAAATGTTGGTAAGAAAAAGAGAATATACACAAAAATAAGTATTTTGCTAAAATGTTCCTAGCTATTGCAAATTTATTCGGATGTATTTACTGTGTGGCCGAAAATATATGTATCTTAAAAAATCAACATGTAGATTCAGAAGAGCTCTTTTCTCCCAGACCCCATGTATTTTTAACAAACACCTCGAAAAGTTTAGCCCATCCCAACCTCTCCAATCTCTCCAAAGGCTAACAGACGCTACCCTTGGTAGTGTTTTTGGAGTGAAATCGTTATTGCTTTCAACATCAGCATATGTGGTTCAAGAATCATTAGGCTCTTCACTTATGACATTTTGTCTTCAATAAGAAATCTACCTCGCCAGATGTTTCCCAATTGCGTAACGTTTCTTACAATCTTGTCATCGCGGAACAACATAATTCAATAGTTTTTCGTTTTCCGAATCATTTTCTTTTGGCAGTATAATCGTTGAAAAGCTCTTTTGCCATATTGGCTCTTCGGTACTATGGTGCAGACTCAGAACGTGAAGCATTTCAGCCTATATCCACAATTTCCTATCTTAAGGTCAAAGAAGTTCATTCATACAACTATAAAGCATTTCGTTTACCTCTTCTTCTAACATGTTCTGAACGTAGATTCTGAACAGGTGCGCACCAGGGTAAAATAACATGCTGGTTAATTATGTCTCCACCTGATATTGCTCCAAAAATGAAGTGTCCCCTCTGTAGCTCTATTCAAGTGAAAAGGTAGTTTCATCTCTGCATAATTCAGACCCGAATTTCTTGTTCATCCCACTGTTAGAATGCAAGATACTCAACAGAATAACCGTCTTCGCTGCAACAAAGGAACACAAGTAATAAAATGTCTATCATCAACCATTGGATCAGAAAAATAAATTTTAACAGAAAATAATTCGACATCACCATAGAATCAGTAATACTCAGTGTAGAGTACAACAGAAAATTAAGATGAGTTGGCACAACATACTTCAATTGGCTCAATAGGAACGATAGATTATTAATTTATCTGACAACCCGTTGAGATTTAAAAAGCCTCATTCACACACATAAGGACTTCATATTTTGTGATGATGACAAAATGGAAGAATCATCTGCAGACATTGATATAGAGAAAGAAACAGGCAGTTACTTACATGACTTTTAGACTCCCGTAACTTGTGTAGGAAATCATCAATCTCAAGTTGCTTCACCAGTGTAGCATGCAGAACCTGAAGCATGACGTCTTATAAGTACACAAACTCATACCGCTTGTTCTCACAACAAAAATGGCCAGTTGCAAATTCTAATTGGCTTCAAAATTCTAAACTCAGAACATAAAAATGAAACAGGCCCCATCCATTATCTGTTATGTCCGACTCTATAACATCTAAATGGAGAAGAATACTTACTCTTTTTGTTTTCTCAAGATCAAACTCCACACATTTGATTCTCTCAAGAGATTCAACGATCATTTTCTCCTTTTCTAATGGAATCCCTGCAGGCTTTTTGCTGAGATCCTCGCATACTTTCTCAAGTCTCTGAAGACGCTTTAGACAAGGTTGAACTTTGTCTTCACTCACAGCTTCAACAGACCTAGTCTGACTCTCAGCATTACTTTCAACCAAATTAGATGGATGAATGTTTTTGGCCTGCCTTCTCCAAAATTCCAATGGTAAACTATAGAAAAATGCAACCAGTTTGACCACAAAAGATATCAATGTTCTTATTGTATATGGAATATTCCTTCTTCCAATTTTCTCCTTGAAAAATTCAATCCAATGGGTGAATGGATTTCCTGAAAGAAGACATAAATGTAATTTAAAACCCAGCAGTAAAAGTCCCTAAAGTCAGAAGCTAGAGAAATATGAAGTGTCTGTTTGTGAGGCTCTCCAAAAGTAAATTGATCAGGAACCATGTAACTTATTACCTATAGATCAATTCATATCAACTATCAAATTTAGTGAAGTCAAGTGAGCCACAAACGTTAATTAATTTGAAAGATAAAAGGAGAAAGAAGTTTCAAAGTTATCAGAAGCATGAGAAAATGCCTTCTAGATTTGGTGTCACTCCATAACGACTGTTATGAAAACCATCAAATTTGAGCAATTGATCCTCAGATTGCCCCATTCCTGGGCTGCATTCAACGGCTTTCTCAGCTGTAGAAAATTTATCATCACAACTGTAGTAGCCATTTGGATCTGATGTCCTGACCTGCAAAAATTAAAAGTTAAACACAACTGAGAAGAATTATGGAAACAGAAATACAGAAATGCCAAAGATAACTGAGGAAATTTTACAAGTTCTATAGCTTACTTCTTCACAAACAGGAGCCAAACGAGGAATTGCAGAATTCCAACCATTTAGAGGAGGAGGACCGTCGATATCTGAACCTGACTCTGCTGTAAGTGTGTTATTGCTTCCCTGAAGAACCAACATTTCATGTATGTAAGAACAAGATCTAGTGAGGAAAATAAGCTAATTGTCAGAGAAGACTGAGACTTGCCTTTTGTGGCCTTATCCTAATATACGTATCACTCTTTCGCTGGTTAATAGAAACTCTGGTGATTTGCCGCACAAAGGATCCCTCGGCATTATTTACGAGCTGTAAAATACGAAACAAATGTAATTTCAAGTTGAAGAAGTGAACACAGAGATTATATCCTCACTTGAATTCTTGAGTAACTCAACAATTTCAAAGATATTCTTGAAAAAGAAATTAACAACAAACACTTTCATTGTTAAGCAACCTACCTTCATGATTTCAGGCTCATTCCATGGACCTTTATTAGATCTAAGGCACCCTCCCTCAGCTGAGCAAGTGCAAGAACCACCCAAGAAGTCTGGCAATTGACTGGAAAGGAACGAAGCAATCCTGATAAGTTATAGAAGTGAAGTGACTTAGAATTCTACCAAACAAAATAATAACTAACCTTGAGTCAATAACTTCCAGAAGCTTAGACAAGGATTTAGGCTCCAAAACCTGAAATTTGAGGAACAAGAAATTAATTATAGTATGTTAAGTTCACAGGAAATGATCGTGGAACTATACGCTTGCGAGTACTCACCTGTATCTTTGCAATAGTTTTTGCATCCAGAAATTTCTGCACAGCAGGCCAAAGCATCTTCTTAAAGCCAGGACCAGCATTAACAACATACATGCAATGCAACGTCTGTAAAAGTTTGTGAGAACAATTAGAAACCAACTAACATGAAAAAAAAATGTGACACTATCTGACAGTTTAATACCTCAGGATAATAACTGTTATCTATCTTCGTCATGGCAGACAAGAGATTAGCAGCAGTCCGAGTAAAATTCTTAATTCCCTGTTTTGCCCAAACAACATAAATGATAAATCCCCACTTCAACATACAATAATTTCACAAATTACAAGAAAGCAGTGAATCCATTAAGAGAAAGAAAAATCCATACATCATCCCTATTAGAGCCCAAAGGAATCATTAATCCTTTCCCAATATATTAACCACATAAAATCTGAACATAAATATCTGTTTTCATCATACAAAGTTCTGCTGGGACAATTGATAGTCTTAGACTCTATTTTGATGAAGAATAAATATAATTTCACAATGCTAGGGATGCAGCATTCAACATACCAAGCCCTGCACATCCAATATTGTTGTTGTGGAGCATATCTGACGCTTTGCAGCAATCGAACAAGCGGGAAATTTCTCTAGTAGAGCTCTCTCAAACTCTTGTACATGATACTTCAAATAGCGTTCCATGGTTGTAATGTGCATCAACCTACTAGGATGAGCTTTTCCAAGCCTCTCAATGTATACTGGTCGACCTTCTTTGTCAACTCCATGGTATCCCTGAGTATAATATTGCAATACTTCTTCCAACTCTTCAAACTCAAAATCCTGTGCATTCACTATAACCTCAGCATACTGCTATAGTTATACCATACAAGACAAACAACATAGAGATACGAAACACAATTTACACTGTTAATTATAATCAGAAAAGAAATGCTAGAGAAGTTTTTGCCAAATTGATTTTAAACACACATGCAGTTTCAAGTTTTCCATTAATTGATTATTTTTCTTATTTCATACTCTTAGAAGTTTATGGAGAAAGTTTTCCAAGTTTTAATGGAATGAAGTTTTGTTCTAAGCCAATCAATTGCAGAATAGTCAGAGGCAATAATTTTCATTTCCTCCAATATGGTGTCAGTCCCATGTTCTTTCCTCCAGTTGAGCATTTCTTCCCACATCTGGATTGTTCTTTCAATGTTAAAGTCTCTAGCTTTCAAAAATCTACAACATTAAAAGAGTGACATCAATAAGTAAATACACTTCATTAGGACGTTTGAATTATTGAACCAAAGCAACGAAACTCATAAAACGGATATAACAGATTGACCTTAACAAAGTATGATAATCATCATGTCTTTGAGGCAATAAATCTCTTTCAAGAAGCTTCTGACGCAATTCCTGAACAACACTCTCCTCTTTAGCATCCCTAACATCCTCAATCGAAACCGAAGAAACCCTGTAATCAAATTTCCTTTTCCCTCTCTTCTTAAGAGAATGAGTAAACTTATTTGAAGCATTTATAGCCCTCTTCTTCAGAGACCCAATTTTCGACCGCCTTCTCTCATCCTCCCAGTTCTCAAAATCAGATCTTCTTTCCCTAAGCTCATCATTAACCACAATTCCTTCCGCGCCTTCCTCATCAAAATATCAACATATCACTTTTAAGCTTCACATTACAACACAAAACACATCTAAAATATAAAATTCATTTTCCCATTATCATACCTGACATCTTACTGAGCTGCAAATTCAAACTCTAATTCTTTCCAAGCAGGTATATCGCGATCACAACTGCCGAGAAAGAGAAAGAAAAATTGATATACAGAACAAAAATATGAACAAATTAAAATTTACAAGTGATTTTTATGGATTCAACTTGGTTGCATGTGGAGTGCAATAACCACTATTATTATTAATTTATTTTTATCATTATTACTGTTACTCCTCTCTAATTAACTTCTCCCTCCAAATTCACGCAACTTCAGAAGAATTCACGAGAATCACAAGACTTGTCCACTCCTACTCACAACCTTCATGTTTCTTATAACTGAAAATTCTTTACAAAGCAATGGATCTGAATTATCTATTTTCAAAAAATAAAGAAATTTGAGAAAAAGAAGTAATAAATGAGCTCTGAACCGATGAGACAAAAAAGTAATAAGAGCATGTTTATCAGGTTATATAAATTTGAAGAGTTAAAAATATTATTTTATTTTTATTTATGTGTTAATTTTTTTAAAAATTTGTGTATTAAAGAGAACAAAATATTAAAAAGTGAATATTTTATTAATAAAATAAATAAATAGTATTTAGGAGTGAATAATGATTATTTAATTTTATTAAAGTATTGTAATTTTAAAAAAAATATTAATTAATTTATTAATAAAATATTAAAAAAGTGATATAAATTGTAATGAAAATAAAATTGAATTTAAATTTTAAAATAAATAATAAAATAAAATATTATATTTTTAAAAAGAAGAATATGGGTATGGTTGAACATAATCTAAATGAACTCCGAACTGATGAAGTAACAAGAAACAGCGAAAACCGTTAAAACATGAAATCAGAAACAGGTAAACAAAACACCACAAGTCCACAACGCGCAGTCATCGGAAAAGAAAAGCAGATAACAAGAGAATATAACCGTACTGATTTTCCGAAGAAAATGTACGATTTTTTGGGGAAAAAGGGCGAATCACGGATCTGAAAATAATGTTTGGCGACGAAGGGGCAAAAAGAAGAGCGTGAAGGTTCCAGGGAGAGCAGAGAAAGGAACAGTCTCGCTTTGTGTGTTTCTTTTGCTTTTTTGTGCTTTGCTTTGTTTTTGCTTTGCTTCTCAGTCTTTTGTCACCCGGTTGTGGACTTGTGGTGGCGTGTTCTGGTCTTCTGCTTACGTGTCATTTTTTAACAATTGCTTCGGATTCGGTTTTTCGGTTTATTTGTTAAATTGAAGGGGAAAATATAAATTCTTTGTCATAGGAAGAGCCACGGACGACGGTGACGGTGGGATTCTTTGGTTATTTTATGCTCGCCCCGTCTCAAATTAATAAGCCATTTAGATAAATACAAGTTTTAAAAAATATGACAAAATCTATTGTGGTCCTAAGATTTGGTGTTTTCTCTATTCCAATTCATAAGTTTAAAAATTAATCATTCTTATTTCTTATTTCTAACTATGTTAATCTAATATAACAAAAATCTGAGGTGGTACATGGATATTTATGTATCATTAAACTTTTTACATTAGTAGGTTCATATGCTACGTCATATTTCTGTTATATTTGACTAATGAAGTTAGGAGCGAGAAACCGGAGTAGTTAATTTTAAACTTGTGGATCAGAATGGAGAGTACGCCAAACCTCAAATATCGCGATAAATTTCGCCCAAAAAATATAATTAAATTAGTTATAAATAATAATATTTGCTATTTTTATATTTATTTTTATTGAGTTTTTGAGAGAGAATTTTTTATTGAGTAAGAGTTAGTTAAGTGAATAAATTTGTATTGAAAATAGTAAAATATTATTAAATTATCGATCATTTATAAAAGACAAAAATAATATTTGATTGATAAGTAATATTAAAAAATAAAAATAGATACATTCAAAATAAAAGAAAAGTTTATTAATTCGGGACGGACGGATTAAAAAGTTAAATTTGTGAATTTTGTGTGAAACAAAGAAGATTATCGAAAAAGTAATGGCGTGGCTCCCTTCATTTTTCTGCCTTTAAAGCTGCACCATGCTCTAAACTTAATGGTCCAATTTAAACTCAAGAGAATCTCTCGTGTTCCAATTCTGTCTGTTTATTAATTAAAATGCCTAATTATTTAATTTAGCTTTCTCACTCTATTTTTGTTTTGAATAAATTTAGCTTTCTCACTTTTTTCTAACAAACTCTTTCCAAAATTAATTCCAGATAAGAAATTAAGGGTAATGTATGGGTCTTCCCACAATTTGTTAGATTTTAAAATTTTGGAAGACAAAAGTGATGGTTTTTTTTATAAGTAAATAGATAATTTTTTTGGAAAAACCCATGTTTAGCCCCTCAAACTTATACCCAACATCTCTTTCACCTATTGAATTTTAATTTTAACCTATCAGTCCACTCAACTTTTTAATTTTCACATATTAACTCATTTAACATAACACTATTACTTTTACTATACACGTCAGTTTTTTTCCGTCACGGGTTGATACGTGGAATTTGTGATATGGACGCCAACTATACCAAAATATGGCGGAACACATCTAATCCCCTGAACTTTCATCCAACATCCTTCCAACCCCCTAAACTTCATATTTCACCTAACAACTCACTGAACTCTCTAAAACATATGTTAAAAACTCCTTCAAATTAGTTAAATAAAATCTCATTGACAAATCATGCATTGAAGAAAAAAACATAA
>CAODLS010784009.1:0-10011 GCA_948243855.1 Flueggea neowawraea | reverse complement strand
GTCATATCCCTTAAGCCCTCCAAGCCTTTCAGGAACTCTTTGCATAATATATCCTACACAATAACAATGACGAGCTTTTGGGAAAACCTCAGACACAGCGCTCCTCAAGGGTTTGCACTGGTCAGTGATGATAACTTGTGGAGGATGGCCATGCATGCATTTAAGCCAAGCCCTAAAAATCCAAAAACGAAATAGTCGATCGATTCATGTCCAAGAAAGCCACAGCCCAATAACACTGACTGCCCATGATGGTTTACGCCAACAAATGA
This sequence comes from Flueggea neowawraea, assembly GCA_948243855.1. NCBI lineage: Eukaryota > Viridiplantae > Streptophyta > Magnoliopsida > Malpighiales > Phyllanthaceae > Flueggea > Flueggea neowawraea. Next base: position 9,742 of record CAODLS010784009.1, on the reverse strand, counting down.
AATCAAAGGGATCTCATATTTGTTTGCCAAGCATGTTGTGTCAACTACTACTGTGTGACAAAAGTAATTGTAAGCAGACCTCGACCTAGCATCAACCCAGAATATATTTCTCAAGCGGCCATCATCATCGACATCCATTAAGTAGAAGTTTGGATTTGTCGACTTCATTCTTCAAAAGTAGTTATAAACTGCAAGTGCATCTCCTTCCTTCAGTTCGAGATGTTTAGAACGATCAAGATGATTAATGTCCTCAATCTCATCCACATTTGTGCACCCGTTGCAATGAGAGTCCATAAGCGCTGTACGAAACAATTTGATAGTGTGAACTTCTTTTACAGGCTCTAGTCGGGGTTGAGCCATCTTCGCTGCAAGTATCATCTTCTTATGTGACTTATAAAGCCTCTTGGTCTGCGGATTCACAGGATGGTTGTGCTGAAGCGCAACTTCAACTATTCTCCACCTGTTGGAGTCCACAAGCCTAATGACAATCATTTCAGGACAACCTGTTCTCGTTTCTGGTCTTGGATTATTTGCTTCACTCTTTTTCTTGAAACCTGCACTACTGCAGCTAAGTTTTGCCCTATACTTTTCTTTTCTCTTTGATCTAAACCAAGAATTACCAACTCTGATGCCAAAACCCCGTTACTTCCCATAAACATTGTAAAAATCATAAGCTTCATCAAAAGAATCAAACTCCAATCCTACAGTCGGTGGAGGGGGATCCTTCTTTGAATGGCCTTCGCCAGTTTCATTATGATCTACTCCACTACAGTTTCCCTCAGCCTCATAGTCATCTCCTTCACCAAACAATGGTGCACTATTGGGACAAACTTCTTCCATCTGAACTCAAAGAGAAACATATATAAATTACAAGACAAACTACAAAAATTTATGTTACAAACTAAATATTTCAACAATAAATAAACTGAATTCAACAAAACTATGACAATGTCATATATCAGGTTCAGCAGAGCATATCTGCGACTGTCAGCAATGTAGCATAAAATTCAATAGTTGCTAAAAAGAAAGTCCAAATTTTGCTCAATTTCAGTGTAATTTCAAAAGAATAGATGCATACTGTTTTTGCACTTACAATCGCCCTTTAAGATTCATGCAAGTCGCTGCAAATTGGGATAAGGAGAAAGGTCTCTTATTTTCTTTCAAGGTTTTTCTTTTCCACCTCCCACGAAGGTCTAAAACCAGATATTCAAAGGCTCATATCATCTGAACATGAGCAATACATATTATCAGTGAATGAGATTGTGATACACATGCAATATTACTAAAAGTCAAGAAGTATGCGACTGCTAAATTAAAGCGAGAGACAAATTCTGCAATATTGACAGGCTCCAATGCGATGGGAAAAAAAATTCTAAAAATTGGCAGTGGAACCTACAGTGATACTTATTCAACCAAAAATATAAACATAGCCACCAAGAATTTTCATTACAGTGCTTTACTCCATTGTTTTGATTTATAGCTTGCTATCTTGTAATAAATGTACCAAAAAATACACATGTTTGAAAGAATTCTGAGATTCAAACGAGCACGACCTTTAGTCACACTTTTACTAATATGTTGTTAAAGTCTAATTAAGAACATGATGAGATGTTAAAAAGAACTCCAATAAGATACCAAATCAAACATGAAATTGGACGAAGTTTACATCAAACTAAATGGCACTATGGCAGCACTTCGCCTGTCATCCATCAGTTTGTAGCACCTCTTAGCCATCCCAACTGTTTCGCGGATCATTGACACAGCCTCCCATCACATACCCTTTACAAACAGCTGCTTCACCAACATACCTACATGTCAAAATAAGCTCCCATCAGCTAATTTGGATTTTGCAAATGCAACAACCATTATACTGTAGTACAATTCTAATATGGATACAAACGAGGCACTTTACACAAACATATTCTGAATACAGTTCCAAAGCACAACAAACATCAAAATTTCTGTTGCTTCATAACCCAGTTATCTCCTCTACAAAAGTGGCAAAAAATAGCTAATGATATCATCTGGCTTAAGTGGTAGCCAATGATATCATCTGCTTAAGTGGACCAGGACACAAAACCTACTACACGAATTTGCAAGTTGTTACAGATGTTTACTTTCTTCACGAAAGAGAAGAACTATACGTTTTTTATCAAAATGAGAAAAGTGTTTCACACATGCTCTGCAACATTCCTTTTTATTATTCAAAAAAAGAAAAAACGAAAACTAATCCAATTATACAAACCACCATATCTATTCTTTCAGAGCTGAAAACTTTAAGCTCTCTGCAAATGATCCATTATTCAGTTCTTTGTCCATAAATTAACCATCTTTGATTAATTTTGAAGCTAATTTAACCTAATTGCTTCTAATTTGCTGTGTTAAGCTCATTCAATTAGACTAATTACAGATAAATCAAAAAATGAAAACCTAAACATGTCAAATAGAGTGAAAGGAAGTGAAAGATTGAAACTTCTGATGTGAAAGTGAGGAATTCCAGAGGATCTTACAGTGAGTGAGACCAGGCGAGTCAGGAATCGGCGATCATTAGTTGGGATTGATGGCGGGCCGAGTCAGGTCCCTCCGAGTTTGCGGGTGCAGGGGAAGTGCGAATCACACTGGGGCTTACACAGGTTTCGTATGTCTTTCTACTCCGTGAGCTGACACGTGTGGAGACTCTAATTTCATACTCCTCTGGTTTGTCTTTGGTTAATCAACTTTTTCATCCCTGAGGTTTGGCTTAATCTGCACGATCGTCCATCCCTCTTTGGTCCCTCGATTTTAATTCAATAAAGTATTCATCCCTCTGTTAGTAATCTTTTTATAGTTATTTATTTTGTTTTAGATTTGTTTTCCTTTCGTAAAGTGTGTGTCTATCTTCTTTAACTAACAGTTATGTGTTTCGTTATGATTTAGTTAGGTTGTCACTATACTGTTGCATTTCAAAAACTTGTCAAAAATATAATATGTGATATTGTTCCACTATTATAGTTGTAGTTCGACCAGTTGCAATCTGCAAACCAATTTGTTTTAGTTAGACGAATTGGTTCTATGTCGAATCTTTATTATTGGACTCTCTATATGACATTGATGATAAATAGAATTCTATTTTGTTTCAAAAAAATTACTCATAGAAAAGGCAATTTTTATAGGACTTAAGTAGCCTTGTTACCCATTCAAAATCAACCATGCACGTACCATCGATCTACCCCTTTAACACTTGTTAAAATTGTTTAACATCCTCCACGATGCCTGACAATAATAACAACATACCCAGAATTCAACCCTAGATCCTTTTGCTTTATAATTCAATGCTAATAAAAAACACCAATTTGTTAGCCTCTTCCCAAATCTCCACATTTGTTGCCTTCCATTTCCTCAAACTTAAAACTCAAACCCTTAAGTCACCTTGATATAACATGGGTAATAAAACCCATTTAGTGTATTTAAAATTGTAACGAAAACGTTACAGTCATCATAAGAAATGTTACAAAATGTTAATGTTCTCTTATCAACTTGCAACTATAAATAGTCGTCAACGACCAATGGCCAAGGTACGTCTTATTTGCTATAGACATTGATACTCTGCCAAAACCACTACTAACTTGAGCGTCAGAGATTCCTCGAGGAGCAACTCGCCCTCATCGTATTTTATGTTCACAGGTTTTGAGGCATCGTTCAACTTCCTAAGTGTTCAAGTATTCTTCATTATTGTTGTTCGATTTTTGAGGCAACATCAATTGGCATCGTCGGTGGAAATTGAACGAAAAGCCTTGCTTATCGATGTTCAAAAAGCTCATCAACAACACTACATATTCACCATGGTGCAAACACCTTTCTACCAAGTCGGACACCATGAGGAGGAGATGAGAGGAGTTGGTGTCAGAGTTGGAGCTGGAACATCAGGAACCGTCATCCCTACTGTTCTCCTCATCGACTATGAGACATTGAGGAAGAAGAATAAGGCAAACCAGAGAGCTCTAGGCTAGATGGTAGCCTTGTTCCAGTAGTTTCTCCCTCAAACGACCCTTCCACCCACTCTGCGGGCCTATGCTCGAAGTGGAGAAGCAGTGGGCAGACATGACGTTCCTCAAGAAATCCATCGACGACTTACTCAAGTTCCAGAAAATCAAAATCCTCTACCTCAATAAGATCATATCGATGCCTCAATGCCCAAAGCTCGAGTTGAGATAAAAAAGGAGAAGAATCCTGAAGTGGTGGAGATCACCTACAAAGGATAATCGATGGTTCCTCTGAAGAAGGCTAAAGTGGAGCCCCAGTCCTAGATGAATATTTAGGAGAAGATGGACATGAAAAAGATGATCGAGGAAGTTTTTGAGCAAATAAAGTTGGTTCCCATGGAAAAAGAACAGTAAATAGCCAAAGCTCCATTCACCAAGGAGGTCATGAGAAAACCACTTTCTCCAAAGTTTAAGATGCATCAACTACCAATTTTCTTAGGAAATAAGGAGTTGCACAAGCACATCCAGAACTACAAAGCCATAATGATGCTTCACGGATGGGAGGACACCATCATATGTCGCGCGTTCCCGATAACATTGAAAGGCCATACAAGTTCCTGGTTTAATAGGGTGAATGATGCATCAATCTCTTTCTTTAAGAAACTGAGGAATAGGGTGAATGATGCATCAATCTATCCAACTTAGGAATGACTTCATCATCAACAGCAAGCAGAAGAAGGACACTACCTATGCTGAGTGTTAAGCAAAGTGAGAAGGAGACTCTCCAACAGTAGGTGAACAGATTTAGAAATGTCACTCTTAAAGTTCACGATTTGCAACCTGAAGTGGCGGTGGCCACGATGCTATAAGAGACGTGATGAGTGCAGCTAGAGGAATCGTTGTCTCTTGACCAACCAAGGACTGTGACTGACCTCTTTGTTCGTGCTAACAAGTAAATCCTACAAGTTGAGGTCATGAAAATAGTATAGACCAAAGATGATAATGAGAAGAAGAAAAAAGAAATGGAGGCTCAGGAGGAGTCGAGCAAGAAGAATGAGAAGTCAGAATGCTCAATGAGATATTATGGTCCAAACTTTGAAAAGTACACCCCAAATGAATGAGTCGAGGTCAACCATCTTAGTAGTGATAAGACGCTCAGGGCTCATCATTTTTCATCCAAACAACGATCATACTTTGGGAATGAATATGGATGTGTACTACAAATACCATGATGCTTATGGACACGCCCTGAACAAGTGTCGAGAATTGAAGAATCAATTGAGACATTGGTTCAAGAGGGGCATTTGGACCGATTTGTTTACGTTGAAGCATTGAGTAAGGAGCCAAATGATGAAGCAAGACCATGAAGGAGAGATGATGATTGAATAAGCGATCAACATAAGATCAAATAGGCATACGACCACTCGAAACAAAGAGCTTTGGTCAGATAGTGGTAAAAAGTTGAATTCTTTAAGTTTTTTTATTGACTCTTTCTAATGTAATTTGTTTCTTTATGAATGGAATTCTTATATTGCATCTCTCATGGATGAATAACTATTTTTGTGAATGAAGAACAGGTTAAGGCAAGCCGAGTGGTTAGCCACATTAAACGAAAAGGGTTGCAGGAATTTGGGCTTATGTAAGAAAAGATGATAGAACATGGTGTGAGTCTAAAAACTAGGTCCTCATCATCAACATACAAAGACCCATCTTGAAACTGTTAAAACACAGTGTGAGTAGAAAAGCTTGTGAGAAATCGGGCTATCACCATTTGTGCGTGCGGTGAAGTATAAGAAGTTGCTGAGGCTTCGTGAGTAGAAAATCTAGTTAAAACTCAAGCTTACGAGAATCATGCTCTCATGTGACAAATATGTGTAGTAAGTAGAAAAGCTTGTGAGAAATTGGGCTATCACGTGACAATATGTGTAGTGAGTAGAAAAGCTTGTGGGAAACTGAGCTCTCACCATGAAAGCACGCGATAAAAATATAGATTGCGATACGACAATGGAGCATGAAGCTTACAAAAAGTTGATCGTTCATTATAGAACACACGCAGTGGAAATTTGAACATCGCATGTAGTCTTCAAGACTGTGACTGTGGGAAATCAGGCGCTGACTAATAGCGAAATGTAAAGACGTGTGCTGAGTAGAAAAGCTTGCGGGTGCACTAAGCTCTCACTATGGAAGCACACAAAGAAAGATGACAAATGCTATGATGTGGCAATAGAGTATAGAGCTTACAAAAAATCGAGCACTTGTTGTAGAACACACTCCATAGAAGTCTAAATATAGTGCATAGTCAAGTATAGAGCATGCAAGAAGCCGAGTGCTCATTGTGGACATGAATATAGCATGAAACTTAGAGGCTTGAAAGAGAGTTGACACTTCGACAAGTGCGAGATAGCACAGTCTCAACCATGTTAAATCACTTTGTCAAAGTAAGTTTCTGAAAAAGTGATTGGGAAGCATATGCCATAAGGGTGTGAAATGAATCGATTGAAGTCTAACAAAAGAAAGCTTGACCCTTATCATGTTCTCCTAGAGGAAAACTCTTGAACTCCACACGGTAATGGAGATGTTGAACTCCTCGAGATTGGTGAATTTGTGATTCCGTGAGATGTTGAATTCCACGAAGTGGAGTGAAGATGATGAATTCTACGAGGTGGAGTGGAGATGATGAACTCTGCGAGGTGGAGACTCCACGAGTCGGTGAACTCGGCAAGGCGAGTTGGTAAACTCTGCGAGTTCCACTATATCAAACGACACGTCATCTCTCGAACATCTTAAACGAAACGTTATCTCTCAAACATCTCGAAAGACCACGTCATTTCTTAAACATCTAAAAGAGGAGTGACCTGCAAAAGAAAATAAAAAATGTGAAAATTTTGGAGTTTAAAAAATGGGAGTGTTATTTAAAAATAAAGGTCAAAACGACAAGTCGAAGCAAAATAGTGAGTTGCGTCGCCTTGATAGTTGAATGAAAAAAAGCGAGCATGCTATGGCACAATGGCAAGTAGACAAAAGCATTGCATGACAGAACGTTCAGAAAACAGACTAGCGAGATGATGGGTCACTCGTTCAGTATACTGAATGACATGACATTGGGACAGAGTAAGCGGTCGGTTGTTTGAGGCAGCACACGACATTTCATCTACATCATTCTTAAAAAGTCATGTCGTGCAGTTCAAAAAAAAAAAACTCTACTACCAAAGGAGTTGAATGGCATGTCATTGCGATAATCGACCGGTTGCTCATTTGGATATGTGCATGCTGTGTCGTTTGCTATGAAAGTGGGACATCACATCGTCGCGTCAAACGACTGGTGGCTCACATGGATTAGTGTGTGTTGTGTCGTCTGCCAAATGAGTTGAATGGCATGTTGTTGCATCGAACGATCAATGACTCATATGGATCATTACATGACTTGACATCTGAAGCTCCCTTTGATTCCTCCTGTTATTGTAAAAATGCAATGACAACGACACCCATGTACCACCCATCATTAGTGTCTAACTTGTACCAACAAATCTCTTATTATTCTTGCATCATAAACACTACATGGTTTAAACAACATGATAGACTTTTCCTTGTTGATTCTTTGACCCCAATTATTGTAAAAATTCTTTCAAAACTAATTTCATAATCTTGATACACTTTGCGAACATTTGCATAAATAAAACTGGATATTCAAAAAGAATAAATGGGAGACTCACATAATGAACCTTTTAGTTTTGAAAGGAAGTCATTCCTCTCTAAAACCTATAAGAGTCTTTCAATGCGTGCAATAAAGATATACAAAATAACTGTGGATGGTAGCTGAGTGGTTAGCCTCCATTTGAGCCTTATAGTGACCTAGGTTTGAGCTTAGAAGGGAGGTTTTCAAGAGGCATTTAAACCTCATTTCACGAACAAACTTTGAGGCCCTTTGTTTAGCCTTTCCACTTTGTCCTAAGCAGTTGGGACTACGGTAATGAGACTTGGCTCTCGTAAGGCTCATTTACCACCCTTCAAACATTTTGCAAGACTCATGCTGTTATGTCTAGCGAGATAAACTACCACTGGTTGTTTCCTCTCATCTTTTTCTTCTTCCTCTCCATCCATCCCTTCCTCTCCCCTAACCAAAAAAGAAAGATAGTACAAAGAAAAAGATCTTATTTCACCAGAGCTAGTAACAATGTTTTACATTTTTGGAATTTTTTTAAATCTATTGATGTTCGCATTTGTCAAACATAACTTTTTTTAATGATTAGTTTTTCTTATTTTAAGTCGCCATAAAATGACTGTAGCAATCAATTAAACCCAATTATACAAGTTCAACGTTTTGGATATTTATGGGGAATATACCCACACATCTCTCAAATTTGGAATAAGTTACTATCACATCCTCATATTATTTGAAATCTCTTATACGTCCATGACACTCACTTCTGTCAGTCAACACCAACCGACAACATTAGGCTATATGCGTGGCATGTATGGCCTGCACTATTTTTGACAGAATTGCCCTCTTTATTGTCCTTAGTATATCCTCTCTTACATTTTAATTTCAATCCTCTATAAAGACTCTAACTCTTAAATTGAGATCTCTTTTATTTTCTCTCTTAATTCTTCCCCAATGACTACTCTCCACAACGACACTTTATTCTTCTCTTTTTTTTATTAATATAAATTTCCGTTTTCAAATATATGCCTCTACCACCACAGATTTATCCTTGCCCCTCCACCAATTGTCAAATCAACCTCTATTAGATCTCTTTTTTTGTCATACTACCCTTTATATTATTAGACCTCATTAGCCTTTGTGTCACGTCCTACAACATAATGTTGTCCGTTATTGTCGATTAATGGAGGTGAATGTTAGAGAGAAAATAAGAGATTTTAGAAAACATAGGATGTGATAGTAGAATATTCTAAAATTTAGAGATATTTGGGTATTTTCCCCAAATTTTATTAATATAAAATGGCAAAAAATTGTTTTTATTGAATATATCAAATTAATAGCTGTAATAGCTGAAGTAAATATCATATAGCTGTTTCAATCTCTTCTCAAAAAATGGTAAAAGTCATTATTAATCAACTAAACCAGCTTAAAATTGCCCTAATTATGTACTCTCCCAATCTTCCAATCAAATTGGAATCAACACCATAATCAAAAAACCTCTCCAAACGGCCCGCACCTACGTCTCTGACGTGGCACTCTCTATTTGGCATATACATGTCATCACTTGGCCCCACCATTTTCCACCTCCCACAAATCCCCACGTGCTCTCTTATCCTACACACTGCCACACCCAATTCCGCCCCTAACACAAGCGCACGGTAACGATCTTGAGCCTCCCGTTGTCCAAACCACCTCCTCTCTAACCACATACCTCACCCTTCTCCTCCCACCTCCTCCCCCCCTCTCGAACCCTCTCTTTTTTTCTCAGCGGGATCATCACGACCGCCTCCGCCATGAAACACCACCCTTCCACGTCAACAATGGAGGCGACGGTCTCTTCCCAATCCTCTTCTCACCAATCCGAACAGTCCCCTCCCCCCAACTCCTCCTCCTCCTCCACAATCCCCCCCGATGACCTCTCCGTCTCCACCACCTCCGGCTCCAATACCGCCTCGGAATCCGTCGTCATCGATCGCCGCGGGGACCACTCCGCCGTCTGCAGGTGGACTGTCCAGAACTTTCCACGCGTGAAGGCACGCGCCCTCTGGAGCAAGTACTTCGAGGTTGGCGGTTACGATTGCCGGCTGCTAATATACCCGAAAGGTGACTCACAGGCGCT
>CAODLS010783817.1:0-12983 GCA_948243855.1 Flueggea neowawraea | reverse complement strand
GAGGGAGAATCTAGGAACGAACTTTGAGAAATGGCAATGCACGTAGAACTCAGTGCAGTGCATATAGTACTCAACTCCACGTACACGGATGATGTATCTACGCACGTAGATACCACCTGATATAAAGCAGTGGGTACTAGACCTCGACATACGCACATAGAAGAAAGACAGCTGCACGTAGGACTCTAAGATATCATGAACTACGTACGCAGTACTCTTGGTACGAACGTAGTATGAAATGACATCATTAAATTCAGCTTTTTGAAACTCTCTCACAACAGCTATCTTGGAGATTACAACGGCTAGTTTTTGGAGAGTTCTTATAAATAGGCGTTTCCAGTCATGAGGTAAATAAGAACAATCCTTGAGAGTGCCAAAAGCTTTGATAATATTTCTTATTGCATTCTTATCTTTGTCTTAAACACTTGCTTACCAACAAGACCTGTTTACTTTCCATTTGTTCACTAGTTGGTTTAAAAATACAGTCATTTTGTTGAAAATCTTGTTGTAACTAAGCTTTGGTTGTAAAGCTTGAGAAAATATAAGGTTTGCTTTGTTTGTTTCCTTAAAAAACAAAGGAGTGTGGTTTTCTCGTTTTGACCAGCAAAAATAAGGTGTAGAAGGTTTTCTTGTGAACCTGAAAAACAAGAAGCTGTAAACGGTTTGCCTCCACCTGAAAGAGAGGAAGTTTAGTTGATTCAAAATCTCTAGTGAGCTAGAGGAGTGGACATAGGTCAAAGAGGACCGAACCACTATAAACATCGAGCTTTATTTGTCTATCTCTAACTCTCTTTCTCTTTATTATTTTGTGGTTGTGTTTTGGACTAAGCTACTGTTTTTGAGTTTCAAATATTCTATAAAAAGTTTTCAAAAGAATTTATTTGTAGCAAGAAATCCAATTCACCTCCTCTTGGATTGACATCTTGGGATTTCACTCTACAATGTTGTTTTCTATATGCTTACAATAAACCTATCTCACACTTTCAAAGTGTATTCAAAATAATTACAAAAAATGAAGCTCTATGCTAGAGTTCAATCCTTGAATTCGATGCTTAAACTTTGATCTCTATTTTGATTTGTTCTTTTTCTTGTTAGGAATTGATATGAAATTTGGCTCAATGAATTCTGATGTTGTTCAACATGTTTTTGGCATTCTCTTGATGTATTTATAGCTATTCCAAGCCATATGACCGTTGGTAAAGTGAAACTAGCCGTTGGAGTCTTCTGGACCATTTGAAATGTACGTTTCATTTGCAAGATGCACGTTAATCATGCTGGTTTCCCATTCACGTACGTTGTTCTTCTTCTAACGTATGTTGATCATGTTTCTCTCTAGATGACCTGCATTATTTGTGGTTAACGTACGTTGCTTTGCTCCTTAACGTATGTTAAATGTAGATAACATACATTATTTGCTCCTTTAACACTCCACTGGCTTTTGTTTGCATTTTGGCTTTTCTTCATGTACTTTAGCGCTCATATAACATACTTCAAGCACCTTCAGAGCCTTGTTTCACAGTTCTGAGCTTTCAAACACATTTCAGTGCAAGTCAAACATTTTGCTCTTCATCAAAACCTTTTTTTTCATCATCAAAACATGAAATGAACTTAATGTTGATCACCCATGATCCAACTATCTGCCCCTTTTTGATGATCACAAAACTTTGAAGAATTAAAGCTCTACATCAAAGGAAATCAATTTTTGATTAAGGATTCCAACCTTGTCATTTAGTTAATATCATAGAAATGTGCATGTGAAAAGAAAATTTTTTTATCCGTTATAAATAAACATATAAGCATATTCAACACCCTCCCCCCTTTTGTAATAAAAAAAAGTTTAAGTAATTTAGCAATGATAAACCTTTTCACTCCCCCTTTCAAAAACAAATTGTGCATTCATAGAAAAATAGTCTCTCCTGCTATTTGTTTCAAACCAATGCACATATATAAAGTAACACATTCAAAAATTCATGCAAATAACAATATTCAAACAAGAAATAAAAATTGCATGAAATTAAAAGAATAACTATCATATGCCAAAAGGCATACATTTGTCGATGTATCTCTATCATTACTTGAAGAATAACTATAACCTCTTCTTTTCTTTTTCTTTTTTTTCTTTAACCCCTCCATCTCTTTTTGTTTATTTGTTTTGTTTTTCAACAAATTTTTATAAGTTTCTATCCTTTTGGAGCAGTATTTGAGCTCTCCATCCTCCTCTTCATCCAAGCTTGTTTTACCATCACTATCTGCTTTTCGAAAATGAGTGGAAGCTTTTAATGCCTTGCCATGCTTAGGTCTTCCATCTCTTGAACTTAGCACAATCTCATAGTTTATCAGTGACCCAACTAGGGCACTAAACTCTAATGAGTTTAAGTCTTTGGACTCCATGATGGCGGTGACTGTTGCATTCCATTCTTGAGGCAAATACCTCAAAATTTTCTTCTAGAAATTGGTTTTCCAAATGAAGCAAGACCATTTGTAATTTTCGCAAAGCGATTAAGCATGTTGTTAATGCTTTCATCCTCTCTCATCGTAAAAAACTCATACTCATGTAGAAACATATTAATCTTGGTTTCCTTGAATTGAGTTGTGCCTTTGTGGGTAACCTCAAGCATTTCTCATATCTTCTTGACATGCTCACAAAAGGAAATTTGGTTGTACTCTTCTTGATTTAGAGTACAATATAATAGTTGAGTAGCTTTGGAATTTTGACTAAGAGACTTCCAATCTTCATCATTCAAATCTTCATACTTCTAGGAGTGCCATCGTTATTCTTGGGAATTTTAGGACAAAAAACAATCACCTTCCAAAGCTCTATATCATATGCTTGAATAAAAATAGACATTTTCTTCTTCTATGAATTAAAATTAGAGCCACCAAACAAATGAGGGATATAGAGAGAAGCACTAGGAATGCATAGAGGAGAAGGACCAAAATCCATTTTGTTGATGCAGATCTTTGGTCCAAGGTTGTTTAGCCTTATTGAATGGAGACTCGCTCTGATACCACTTGTTGGAGAATTTTGGTCTATGCTTTGGATAACGAAAGTGACTTGAAATGAAAGAGAGAAATCAACACCAAGAATTTAGAGTGGTTCATCCAACTCAATCATCCACTACCTAAGTCTCACCACTTAGGATTTCCACTATAATGGTGATTGATTATGGCTCAATCCAACAAAGACAATACAACGAGGTTGATTGTCGGGTCAACACCTCTAAGGCCCTAACAATGTTGTTTTCCTTAGGTTCACAACAAATCTTTACAATGTTATTTTCTATAAGCTTACAACAAACCTATCTCACACTCTCAAACTGTATACAAAGGAATTGCAAAGAATGAAGCTCTATACTTGAGTTGAACATTTGAGTTCGATGCTTGAACTTTGATCTATTGCTTGATTTGTTATTTTTCTTGGTAGGAATTAATATGAAATTTGGCTCAATGAATTATGATGTTGTTTAACATATTTTGGGTATTCTCTTGATGTATTTATAGTTATTCCAAACCATATGACTATTGGTAAAGTGGAACTAGTCATTGGAGTCATCAGGACCATTTGAAACGCACGTTTCATTTGCATGACGTATGTTGATCATACTAATTTCTAGTTCACGTATGTTGTTCTTCTTCTGACGTACGTTGATCAAGTTTCTCTCCAAATGACGTACGTTATTTGTGGTTAACGTATGTTGCTTAGTTTTTTAACATACGTTAGACGTAGATAACGTACGTTATTTACTCCTTCTGCATTTCAGTGAATTCTGTTTGCATTTTGGATTTTCTTCACTGTGTTGGCACTCATATAACATATGTTGGCACTCATATAACGTACGTTAAGCACCTCTAGAGCCTTGTTTCCCAATTCTGAGCTTTCCAATGCATTTCACTTCAAGTCAAGCATTTTGCTCTTCATCAAAACCTTTTTGTTCATCATCAAAACATGAAAGGAACTTAATGTTGATCACCCATGATCCAACACTTCACACTTGATAAACTCTCAGAAACTATATAATGCAAAAAACTTGGATAAACAATAGTGTTTGATATGCATTGATAAATCTAACACAATTAACATATGCATATGAATATATATCACAATCACAAAATATGCAGGAACACAAGTTAATGCATTTCTGATTTTATTTTGGAGCATGGCTTGTATATGAAAAGTCTCAACCTGGGTCCAATACGATACAATATAAGATGGAGACATAAAGTCCCATAAATGATACGATGGCTAACTGGAAAACGATGTACAATTGGGACTTAAAGTCTCAATATATATCCGATAATGATGCAGACATAAAGTCTCATAAACGTTAACGATTGAGAACTCAAACATGTTGGCCAAATTTGTCTTTCAAGTCGATAATGCCAGTGCCATATCACTAATTCTATTTCCAATCAATATATGCATATTCACAATAACAATATGTTAGTTTTGGTACCCTAGTCCAATCATATATGTACATTGTTATTCAATTTATCAGTTAATAAAGAGGCATTTCATTTCATATTTATGAAATATGTAATATGTTTTATGAAAATAAAACCTCCATGGATAGTTTATTCTTCCTTATGTCATCAAGTTTGACTTGATAGTAAAACTCTAAGGTTAAAAGAATACTATTGCCTACTCAATTATTATCACAAGAATGATAATCAATTAAGGTTAGTGTGTTGCTAAGTAGATAATCACGTTTTACTAATTCTAGATGTGAGACATCACTTCAAACATAGGTACATGTTAGGGAACACGTGTTGGACTGGCCTACTATGAAAGCACTTCATGGATTGCTATCACAAGTAGCTTTCATGAAGTGGTGATATTTAAGTCCTCTGACTAAAACTCACTATCGACTCCTACATGAGGAATCATATGTTTTAACTTAGTAAAACGTTATCTGTAACAGGGTAACAATAAAGGCTATGATTGGATATGTCATGAATCTTACAGAGGAGTGATAATGAGAGTGACAAATTTGTGATATTTTTAAGCCACTTGGTGAGTAGGATTGGTGGAATGTATGAATACTTAAATGAATTGATAAAGGGATTATCAATGTCATTTTTTATATCAATCTACTTTGGATCAAGAAACGTATTAAGCAGATAAGGTTGACATGTAACCATGCCTTATGCTTAATCTATATATCATCAGACAAAAGGACTAAGTATCAAATTGTTGAATATTAAACTCAGATCTCCGATATCTACTCGATTTTGGGTTGCCATAATGTAATACTAAATACTGCTTATGGACTATGGGCCCAAGTATTTGGACAAGGCCCATTGACAAATTTGAGTGGGCCTATTTGGCCACACACTAAAGCGAGTTGAATCGGATTTCAAATATTCTCTTTTATATTAATTGAATTGTTAAGTTGATTAATTCAATTAATCATTAATAATTTAGGATTTGATGATTTATGTCTTAAATGTGATATAAAACATGATCCGTTAATCTAATGGGCTTTTAATACAAATCACTAATTATTAAGATTAAGCATGTTTGGGTATGTTATTATGTGTGACATAATTTTGGCCCACGTAGATTAATAGGAGAGTGATTTATCTAATGATAATGTAACATGTAATTAAAAGCCCAATAACATTAATTAGCCAACATTAAAATTTGGAACACCTCCTATTTTTAGGAGAAAATTCGGCTCACTCCTATTTTTAGGAGCCCTTATTCTTGTGTGACAAGGAGAATAAAATCTAGTCTATTTGTGTCTAGAAAATTTGGCACACTACATTATTAAATAGGAGTTCTAATTCTTGTAGGACAAGTAAATGAAACCCTAGTACACATTGATTAGGGTTTTCTATGCTTCTATATAGTTGGCGAAATTTCAACACATAGAAAGGCTTGGCCGAATTTGTGAGTGCCACACAAAAGGAGAGAAAAATTCCGTAAGACTAGAGTAGAGATCTAAGTGCTAGTACACACCGCCGATCCAAGAAAGCTCATTCGTGTGGATACCTTTAGACACGTTCATGAAAAGGCAACATGAGGGAGAGGGTGATTCGGCCTTAAGAACTAAAAGCTATGCCAACAATCCATTCAGACATTCATTCGATCATTCGATCATTGGTTTTAAGGTAAAACCCTAACCCTAATCGTGCAAGTTGATGTGCATGGATCCTTGGAAGAATTCTAGGTTTAAATTTTTTTGTTATTTCCACTGCTATGTATGCTTATGAATGTCATAAACTTAGTTATGAATTCCAGCACTAACAGTCCAATGTATAACCTCGTTGTGTCCCTAATGTACATGTATGCATGAGTTATTCAAGTCCATCATGTCTTGATTTCCTTGAAATTCAAAATTTCAAATTCCTTAAATTCTTTGATTATGAAATATGTTGATGACATCTCCTTGTCAGAATATTAGAGTAAGGATGTGACTATGCTCCTCTGATTATGCAAGTCCATCTTTCTTCATGATGCAACTATATTTGGCACATATGTGAGTCTCCCTTTTCTTTTTCATTACTTTTCTTCTAGTAGCACCGAGAATACTTCAGCATGAAGTTATACCCTATTGTTATATAAGGTCATCCTCATTTCTTCTATGCTTAAGCATTTCGACTCTTTCTTCTGTGGTTCCACCTTTTAGGGTTACTAGAACTTAACATTTCAATTCCTTTTTAAACCAAATCTTTGTTCATCACTCAAAACTCTAAGTAGGACTTTATGTTAACCATCTTCAGTTCAACACTTATTCTCCGCATGCATGGAAATTTGTATCTAATCAAATGGCACATTGTCAAGACCTTTGAGCGATTCTGAGCATTCTCTTAAGCACCTTGTTGTTTGATTTGGTATGCAATGCATCATTGGTGTGCATGAATTATTTATCATCAATTTGATGGAAAATTATAAAGCGGCTGCGTAAGGTTCGAGGCATCAAACCTTTCACCTAGGATTCTTTCAATGTGCGCATGTACCATCTCTGCCACATCATCATTGTGACTTAAGGACATGTTGTAGTATTCTTATATGTTATGTCTTTCTTTCCTTTGATTTGTATCAAACATTAGGGCTTATAAACCACCATTAAGGACCTCCAACTCAACTAGACTCATTGCAAGAGACGTCCTGATATCATCCACTCCCTTTGATTGTTGTCCTACCATTAAAAAACGTGCAAAACATAACCAGAGAGAGAGAAAGAAGAAGAATAAGAACAAATAGAAGGTGAGAGGAAAAAATATGAACTCTATTCCTGGAAAAAATGCTAAATTTATAGTGAAATAAGCGTAAACACGATATCAACATGGCTTGAAAAGGAAGGTGGTTTGTGTGTAATGATGAATAGGAAAAACAAAGAGAAGAAGAAAAGGAGGAAAGAAACATGTAAAGGATGACGACAAAAGTTGAAGAAAGGAGAGGCAAAATCGAGAAGGGATATTTAATTACCTAAGCTTGACACTTTAAAGTCTAATCAAAGGAGGGTTCATGCATTAGAAAGGAGTTCACTTTAGAACCAATTCCAATACCATTACGAGTTTTATTCATATTCAACCTAGAAAATTTAATTTTGGTTCCACAAGATTCACATAAGTTATTAATTGATCTTGAAACAACAAATAAACAATAGAAGACCCTCACTGAAGTAGAACTTCAACAACACTATAATTTAACAAGTTAAAGTGAATATGAACTCGTGAAAACCCTCTACTCCTATCTCTATGAAACCTAAAGATAGAAGTGGAGAGTGATTGATATGGCATTAACTTGAAAAGTCCATAAAGCCCACTAAAACTAATAGGCCCAATAATTAAAGTGTAACCTAAAGAGACAGAGTGTTTAAAAATAGTGGTAATTAGTTGGCGCACCATAAACACTTTCTGTTATTTATTCCACACAATCCACTTATGTTTATTACACATACACTTTTATGTATTTTTTTGACGCACTTTCTAATATTTTTTATTTTTAAACACAACTTATTGAATACAAAAAAAAAAAAAGATTTTCTCAAACACTGTCTCTGTTTTTAAAACGTTTATCTTCTCTTTCAAGTTCTCAACATATAAACTTTATCTCTTTCTCATGGTTCTATTTCTTCTTCTTCAAGTTCTAATCTCAACATATAATCTCTCTCTCTCTATTTATCTCTCTCTTTATATTGGATCTGCGACTTTCTCTCTCTCACACACATATGGTTTGCGCATTAAGTTGTTAGATCTATTCTTGAAGGAGAACCTAAAGAGAGCAGTGAAAATGGTAGCACCAGAAGGGAAGAAAGAGGCGAAAAAGAAGATATAAAAAATAATAAGAAAGATAACAGTAGTGAGAAGAAAGATGAGAAGTAAAGGCAGAGAAGGATGCAGCATCGCTGGTTACAGCGTCGGCAAAAGGAGAAGCAAAGGCGTCGGCAAGAATATTGAGGGAGAAAGAAAGAGAAGTTGGCAAGAAGGATGAAGAAGAAAGGCTTGTTTGATGTAAAGTCACATCGGTTGAGGTTGGCAACTTCATTATAGTTGCATGCATTGAAGAAGCACTCTAAAGGTTATATATTTTAACAACATATGTACAACATATAGACATAACATAAACAATATGCATTTAAACAATATATTAACAACATATATACAATATATAAATAAAATATAAACAACATATAAACAATACATGTACAATATATATATACAACTTATATACAACTTAAACAATATAACTACATATGAACAATATATAAACAGTTCATAAACAACATGTAAACAGCAAATAAATATGATATAAACAACACTTAAGAATCCTATAAACATGTACGCATATACATCATTTAGAGACAACATGTATATAACAAATAAATAGCATATAGACATAATATAAACAACATATATACAATATATAAATAATATGTAAACACTATATAGATAATATATAAACAATAGATATAACATATAAACAAACGTAAATAGACTTTAGACAAAACCTAAATAAGTTTCAAATAAATTCGTACAAATGCAATTTAGAAAATTTTTCAACACACGTGTAATTTCGATAAATCTGCCAAAATATTGAAAATTGGCTTGGTGAATCATTAATATAAATTTTTGGTATCGGTATTTATGTAAATGCCCCTTAAAAATAAACCTAAAATTATAAGGCCTAAAGTAGAGCACATGAGACAAACTATGTTCCAAATACTCTACAAGGGCATTAAATAAACTTGCTTCCAATAATGCAAATAAGAGATGAAGGTAATCAAATTCTATTTTTAAAATTTTGAACACAAAAATGACATGGTCAAATTGATGAGGTTAGATAAATGACAAAGTCTCCAATTCAAATTTTGATGATCATTTGGGCTATCATTTAGCTCTTCTATAAATAGTAATCGCATCATTTGATGATTTACTGACTAAATTTTGTCTTGAGCATTGGAGTAGCCCTAAAAACGAGGACCCAAAGTTCCAGCTTTATTTTTCTTGATACCATAAGACAAATTTGTTCTACAACTCTTTAGATCGTTGTTGAAACTAGGTTACAACAACAATTGTAATACATCCTTCGTGTTTATTTAAAAATTAATTTTTACATATATTAAATATAATTATTCAGAATTTTAATGAGAACTTCTATAACATGCATCAAGCATTGAACGATTGCAGAGAACTAGCGGTTACTAAATGTCAATTACCAAAAGAATTAAGATATTATATTCATTTTTAATAATTATTAATGTTACTAGTTGAAAATTACCAAACTTCTATCACATGCATCAAGCATTGAAGTCAAAACATACATTTCCAGAAACCGGTTTACTATAGAATTGCCTCAGATATACGTTGATGTTACACATTACAAAACTAGGACAAGAAACAAAGAAGCCTAGTGTTAGGGGCAACTAAATAATGAGAACTACAGCTACTATACAATGAATCAACTCTAATCTACATCTTTAATTGTACCTATCGTTGCATCATACACAATATACAGAAGGGTACTGCACATAACCCCAAACATACGGCAAAACTGTCATGACCCAACTGGATCGACCATGATCGACATGCAAGCCGAACCAAACCGAGAAATCCGATTCAAAGGATGCTGCAAATAACCGCAAACATATAGCAAAACTTTGTCAAAAAATTCAACCTAATTGAGAGCTTAGAATGATTTAGAAGGTATCACCCATGAAGTCGAGGCCTCAGCAGAATGGAGAGAAGGATCTGAAACATCTATATCTTGAAGATTTAGCAATGGCTTTATCCTTCTTCCAACTTCGTTGCTCTGGAGATTAATTTCCTCAAGAATCATAGAGAAAGCAGACTTGCAAGACTCCTCATCCCTGAATGCTAAGGTCCATCTCCCATCGACAAGAGACTTCGTCTTCACCTTTCCATGGTTAATAGGTCTAGTATGATCACCAAAAGGTAATGTTGATGGGCGGATCCGCAAGTGCAACCATCTTGAATGCTTTTCGTCAATTCTAGGCTAAAGGCAGAGAACAGAAGAAAAAGCATAAGCAATTTGCCATACTACTACTGCAAAAGCTCAAAGCTGAATTATTCATAACAATACTACAAGCCTTACTCATGTATTCTGGTCATTATACCAGGTGCAGTAAAGATGGTCGCATGACAAATAGATAGAACTTTTACTTCCATGTGTATGCCAAAAGATCACTCCAATAATGGATACAGTAAGAAAGAAGAATAAGCCAAACACAGCTTTACATACATTGCAACCAGCTAAAGGAGCAGCAACTCGGACAACTCCATGATTCTGCTTCAGAGGTAACTCTTCCGCAAGGAGGATCCATCCAGATGTGCCCATAGAGATGGTTACAAACCAGAAGTGTCGTTCCTTCCCCCGTTCAAAGGCAATCCTACAAGGCATTGCCCCAACTGCATAGGATAGCCCCATAGAATTAAATATTCTTTTTTCTCGTAAAATTTTTTTAAATGATCTCAAAAGACAAAGAAATTGAAGAAAGAACTGTATTCTAAAACATTAGTTATTATAATACCCAATGGACACAATCACATAGAAGGAACAACCAAGTCTGCATGCTTAAGCATTAGTTTGGAAAAAGAAAAAATACCATAATAACAATACAAAACTAACCAAGTCTTATCTCAGTCCCTGGCTTAGGACCTGAAGCATTGAGGCCAGCATTTCTTGAAGGAGAGTTTTGAGGGATATCGGCAGGCGGGTCAATAGGTGGTTGCTCAGGCAAAGCCCTACCAAGGGAGAAAATTTGAAGTTGATGAAGAAGTACAAACGCCTAAAATAGAAAAATTTAAATTTATCAGAAACTGCAGAGCACAAGCACACGACTCACTAAGATAAAATGAGTGGGAAAAAACAGATATTAAAATATAGAGAAAATAAAAAATTTACAAATTGAATGACAGCTTTTCACAAGAATGCCACGTGCTAAGTTATAAGTTTATCTAATAATTTTATAACAAGAATTAATAATTTATTTTTGAAGGAAGTGAGTATGAAAATGGAGGGCAAGATGGATAAGGTAAGAGTTAAAATGTTAACCTTCACCACTTCATACATTCTTTCACCAGCAAGAAAAGATGCTGCACCAGGAAGTACTTCTGCCAGAGAAAAAGATGCTGAATCAATTTCAAACAAACAGCAACAAAATGTCGAGCAGTAAAATATCTCAAGTTCCAGAACATCCAATCTAAGTACAGCTTTACCTTCAGAAGTGGACTTCCGTATTGGCAAGAGAATGTACTTCGGCTCTTTCCTAGGTGACGATGCTTCAATTGCTACATAGAAGGTCCAAGCATATATTATCAGATGATCTAACAATCCTAAAAGGAATTCTCAACATTCAGGGTTGCAACAAAATACCTATCTTGCACTTTTTCCATTCGTCACATAAAACTGTTATAAGTACATCAGGCCAGATACCTTTGGTCTCCTCGAAAAGGGCACTACTGGAATCCTTGTATGACTCCTGTGCATCAGAGACTGATGATTAAAAATTTATAAGGACAAAAGAAATAGGAAGACAAAAAAGGAACCATCAAGCAACAAAACCACTCCCAAAACTACCATGCAAGGATATTTCGTGCACGAAAACCTCAAATACTTTTCTACTTTTTTTTTTTTTTGCATCACAGAACCTAGACAGCACCAGAAAAGAACAGTGCTGATTGTGGAAACAGGTAGGATGTAACAGAATGACTCTTCTAATTAAATACTTCTGCACTGCAGTACCCACAACAATTTTACCAAGCAAGCATACATATTTCAAGGTTTGAAATACACACATCACCGATTCAACATTTTATAATAGTAACTTATAAATACAAGATGTTATTGCAATGACCACTTCAACATTTTTTACAGCCCGTAATAAGTCAAAGATGCAAGAAGTTATCACAATGACCAAAGTCCAACATTTCTCTAGACACAACAGACTTTTGCAATAAACAACTTCATGTCCCCACATTCAAGATGCAGTTTATAATAGAAGCAACCAAGAATAATTCAAAATCTTTCCAGAATACCAAAACTCATATCACCAAATTACTGGCACATATGAAAGTGATATGAATTTGGGGATCATGCTATGTACTACTATGTACACCAACACACACTGAATTCACGTTACTGTTCTTCAAAAAATATTATTTTAGTCTTGGAATTCTTAGTTCCAACAATTGAGGCACCTTGCAAGGGAATGAACAAGAAAATAAAGCAAATGAAAACAATTAAATAAATAAGGAAAGCTACCAATCTAAACATATCACATTTCAAATTGGATAGGTATCTCCCAATATTTTCTTTTTCTTCATTTTATACAATGATATTGTCCCCTTCACTTTCCAGGATACACTCATCATATTTAATCACAAAACACCAACAATACAGCTCCTTCATGAATTGACTTTTCAACATAAACATAAAGCCATTAACCAGTGAAAGTAAAGAGAGCTTAATCTTCACTTTTAAGACAGTTACCCAAAAAGACTATTTCAATAAATAT
>CAODLS010783783.1:0-14739 GCA_948243855.1 Flueggea neowawraea | reverse complement strand
TTGACGTCAAACATCAAAATTGGATTGATAGCAACAAAATTCAACTCAAAGTTCCTTTTGAAATGGTTTCCTCTCTAATTTTCTCCTCTTTGCAATGCTCGCAATTAGATAACTTGAACTTACACAATTGTCTAATACTCCCACTTGAGCTAATTGATGAACTCGATTTTATCAAAGTGGTTGTGTTACGTGCATTAACTTCACATAATCTCTCGTGATTACATGAAGTGGCAACGAATGAAAACTAGGACTTTTAATAGTTAAGTCATTTACTTTAACTAAGAAACCACTTTTAGTTCTAAAGTAGTCTCCCACTCAAAACATAGTCTAACAAATGACATTGTTAGAAAAGATATTGAAGGCAAAATTCATTACAGTTACGACAGAAGTTAATGCAAGAAAGGTTTCAGCTTTTGCACAAAACAAATTCGCACATGCCAAATCCTTAAACTCCCACTTTCAAGTTATTCCTTGCATGTTTAACTTGTTCCTTCTTAGAACTAGTTGGTATTGAATGAAATTATGCCATAACTTCATTGTGAGGATTCTAAAATTTGAATTAACCATCTACTAACGATGAAATTCAATAGAGAATATTGAACAAGGTAATTTTTCTCACTTGCGTGAGTTTGAGCAACATACCCTCAAAGGTGCATCGTCTCACATATTGTGCGCCTTTGGTAGTGAACATTTTATGCACAAAATGTTAGCATTGTTCATGTTCAAGGATTTCCTCAAAAAGTTTTGTCTAATGTCCACTTCTTAAGGACTTAAGGTTCTTAAACCTTTTCCTTGCTTTTATATTGGAATTTCTCCAATAAAATAAGACGTTATCAAATTCCTCATAATCTCACATTTAAGATTAGCGTGGGTTAGGTGCAACTCGATTTGCTCTTAACTTGTAGGAAAGAAGTGGATAAAAAAACTTTGGACCTCGTCTTTGATCAATTTATAACCAAAATCACTAGTTCTCTAATCATATAGGCCTTATGTCTTTACTCACATGATTAGGATACTTGTAATAAGTATCAGTGTTGATGGTCAAAGACCACGAGCTTAGTTAGTGTCACTCCAACTAACTATTCCTTAATTGCAATTTATAAAATTATTGCACCTCGATACTTGTAAAAACAATCCAAATGATTTGATCATCCTTTGTACTTACAAGATGATAGACATAGTGGAATTTTCTTACTTTCACATCTATAGATATTACGGTCCATAAATGTATTGAGTGGTATACTTCTCCTCCTTGAATTCAGCCTTAGCCAAGTTCAAAGGGGCATGAGCTTTTGCTCTCAGAGTACATGCTAGATTTTCATAATCTAAGATTTACGATTATTGTCGCCTAAGCTCAACATATGTGCTCGTATGGCTCGACATCAATCGACTTTACAAGCAATGAATATCATAAATAATATGAAAAACAAAAAGACATAATTGCACAAAAGTAAGTCATAGCAATACACATATATTTACTATCCAACCAAATTAAACCAGCATAACCTCTTATTAAGTTTTGAATCAAAATGTATACTAGGTGCACATTTACCATCTCGGTCTTAATAATTAACCATACTATATTTAATTTATAGATAGTAAATAATAACTGTTTGGATTCACTTTTAAAGTCCACTTGACTTAGAAAAATCTATGTTGGTCATCTTAATTATTTAGACAAACTCAATAATTGGACAATATATTCAACATATAAAATATTGCATATTAAATTAAGGCAAATCAACATTATAAAAAACCAAAAAAATAAATGAAATCAATATCATTTATTGAACCAATATGATATCCAAACAATCAATTTCAATGTTAATACATGTACATTAACATTGGTCAGCATTAACAGACTAATAATGCTTAAATATCCCCAATTTAATTCCAAACTCATATAGCACTAAGCCTATATCTACCAATTTGGATACATAATGGACCACAATCCAATATGTTAGAACATAATTCAAAAGTGGTTGTACCGACTTTTCGAAGAATTCTATAAATCAAACGATCATAAAGTGAATTTATCACTTCTCATGATCTTTCTTCGCGATTATGATTTAATATTGGACATATCAATGTCAAAACATTTTTATTTTCTAGAATCTCCAAGTATATTTCCATGAAATTCTAGTATGGACTAATACCTTTAACCAATATTGGTGATGAGAATCATTATCTCTTATGAAGTAAGCAAACATTCATCACATTTAAACACAATTATTTTATTCTCTTTACAACCTCCATAATCCCAAAATACTCATTTTGGGAGTCGTGAAAATTCTCCATTAATTCGCAATTCCTTCGATGCAACATAGTTTTACCTCATTTGCATATTCGTAATAAATTACAAATAAAACAGGAATATACGCATTTGCATATTCCCCAAATAATTAAAATCTCATTTCAATTATCTAAATGAGAATCATATTTGCATGTTTTTAAAATCAATTATTTTGAAAACTAATTTCTAAAATAATTCTTGGTAGAAAACACATTTTTCAAAATTTTAAAACCACTTTTAATATCCAAACAACTTGAAAAAAAAAATAGTTTTGGAACTAAAACAATTATAAAAAATATGTCAAAAAATTCAAAAAAATCTAAATTTTAATTTTGCTGAAAAGTTTACAAAATTTGGAGGTTGGAACATGTGTCACGCGCTGACATGCGCCACATGTCCATCCCATGTGCTGAGCGTGCAAGACACGCGGGACTCTAGAATGTCGCCATGTGTCGCAGTCGCGTGGAGACATATGTCATTCTGACACGTGTCACAATTTCATTGGTCCAAAATTTAATGACGTGGATGATACGTGTCATCGTGACTTGTGTGACACGTGGCAATAGTGCCACGTGTCATATTGACGTGGATGTCGTGTGGCGATAGTGTCACGTGACAGATTCTCATTAGTCCAAGTGGCGTGTCTACCCAAAAATTCTTCTGAAGCTTCTACCATGTGTCGACTTTTAATTAGGCCAGGTGTCACATATGACACGTGTCGGACAGTGATTGGTTGCAGACAATCGGTTCACATGGTCCGCAGGTGATACGTGTTGATCGATGAGTGGTCCACGTCTCGGTCAACTTTGACCGAAGTTATTGCTCTGCCAAGTGTCATGTTATGAGTGGGCCGTGTGGATGAATCACAACTCTCCACATCATCATTCTTATCAGATGAAAAATTCATCTGTAAACTTCTCACTCAGTATTTTTCGATCGGATTTTCGTCGATTTGAAAACATTTCCAATAGAATTTCAAAACGAAACTTGGGCAACTAATATTTTGAGGTCGTTGATCTCAAATGTTTTATCAAAATTTCAAAAATCCAACTTTCAGTTTCGGCTACGGACGGACTTGAACCAAAAACGACGTTCGGGACAGAAATTGGAATACAAGAAATTTACTGTAGGTATAACAGATAGAGAGACCAACAAGAATTTTGAATCATAATCCAAAATTCATTCTCCGTTCTTATACCACTGAAGGAATCTAACTACCGATTTAACAGATAAACAGTATAATAAAGTAGGTTCGAGTTACCTACCTCGATTCCAGCGGACGCTCAACCCAACCAGCAGCGGAAGACAAAGGTCAGGATCGGATCGATGTCGGTCTCGCGAGCAAACCACGGTCGAGTTGTCGATGGGAGTGCTCGTCTGTTTCGCAGCCTAGATGCCACTTTGGATCGGGATCATCGACGAACGAGGAGCGAGTGGAGAGAGAGGCTTCCTTTCTCTCTTTCTCACGTTTTTGGTGCGGGCGTTTTGGAAGAATCACATTCTTTCATGCTTAATATATAAGCATCCAAATGGGCCTAATGGCCCATAAGCCCAATAGGCTTTGCACATGGGCCTTAAGGGCCCATTTCAATTGGGCTCGCAATTGGTCTCGGTCCATTGTCCCAGTTCACCCCTTGATCAACTGAGTTCGATCCACCCGTCATGGACAAACCGCTTTTTCCAACAATTCACAAAGGGAAAAACAAAAAAGATGAATTAAAACAAGCAATATATTACAGCAAGACAATCACGCCCTTCTACAAATCCAAGTGTTAAGAGAATGATCAAATTACTACATAAGTAATTAACAAGACATGACACATTCAATTCATTTATTTCCATTTACATAATAAGACACTTACAGCCTATTGAACGGTATTGATACAACACCATTCATTTAATAAAAATATAATCAATTCAAACAAACAATGAAATTACTACATTAGGAAAATGGAGACAAATAAATAAAAAAAATTAAAAACTTACAGGTAATCAATCAAATAAGCAATTAAAAGTTATGACAATTGTTTCCGTCATAATTTTGTAATTATTGCAAAAAAATGAAATTATGCAAAAAGAAAATATTGGAGCAAATATAGAAGTGATAGAGTCAAAATTCAAATTAACCTAAATATGGAAAAAAAGTTGCAGGAAACAAATCAGCAGGGAAGGAAATGATCCTTTGGTGACAAATCTATAATATTTCTTTGGGGAGTCAACTAAATTAAAGTAGAATTTAACAAGGAAATGATTATTGGGGATGACAGAACTGTAATAATTATTTTGGAGAACAAATTTAATTACTATAAATTTAGAAAGTGAAAAAATAATCTGCAGGAGAAATTAGAGAAATTAAAATGTGACACTTGGCTGCCAAACAAGTAATATAGTATAAATAGACAAGATATGGACGTTGCAAGTAGAGCTATTGTCGATTCCGGAACTGGCGGTTTCGGTTTGTCAAATATAGAAACCGGAACCGAACCGTGGTTTTTACGGTTTGGTCCGATTTTGGTTCGGTTCGGTTTTGATTCCGGTTTTGATTGGTTTAACTGCCGATTTGGTTTCGGTTCAGTTCCGGTTCGGTTTCATGTTTTCTTTTTTTTAAAAAAAAAATTTGTTTTTAATCCGTTATTTTATCTCGGTAATTAGTTTATAAATTTTGTTATATTCAATAATTAACTATAATACCAATAATATATTTTATTCTAAAGATTTTTTTAATAATTTTTAAACAAATTAACTATTCTATTAGTATTTAATAATAATAATTTATAGAAAAATGAATTTTTGAGAGAGTGTAGAAGAGATTGAGAGATAAAAAATGGTGTAAAATTGGTAAGAATGAGGTGGGGTATTATGGAGTTGAAAAAATAAAAAATAAAAAAATAATAAAATAAAATAATATAACCGTTGGAACCGGCGGTTCCAACGGTTCAGTGAACCGCCTGTTAAACCGGCGGTTCGACGGTTTTTAAAACGAGAAACCGAAACCTAAATCGTAAACCGCCGGTTTTGGTCGGCCGGTTCTAGTTTCGGTTCGGTTCTGGTTTTGACCGGTCCAGTTCGCCAGTTCCGGTTTGATTTTTACAACTCTACCTAGACTAATCATTGTTCAAGCCAGGTAGGTCTCTTGCGGGATACAAAGCTCTGGCTTCAAGTTTTAAACGACTGCATATACGAGTGATGTTCGAACCCCAACTTCGCTTAAACCAGGAGAGTCCTTTACCAACTCATGTGCATTCGGAGTTATTATTCTTTAACCTTTTCTTTAGTGAAGTTTTTAGTAGATTTAAAGATAATTTGTGCATACTTATATCATAAAAATTGAGATTATTACGTTTTTTAGAATTTTAATATGTTTGAATAATAATATGCAATATATACTTTTATCTATATTGTATCGTATATATACATATATATTTCAACTCTAAAACATATTAATCTCATTTATATATTACTTTAGAATTGAGTTTATTACAATTCTAAATATGTATCAATATTTTTATCTAACATATTACTATTCATATATTTTTAGTTTAAAAAAGACATATCTCGTTTTCTTTAACTTTTTACAACACAATTTTACTTCATTCAATATACCAAAATAAATACTATCATTTGGTACTAAATAATTTACTTTAAAAACCTATTATCTAATTTTTTTTAAGGAAAGAGGATGGTACCTCATGTCATATTATTAATAGCCATCACTTGTGGCAGAGGAATATTGTGGTTACACTTGGAAAACTTGTCCAAATACAAAACAGTGTTAAGTTGTGAAAGCAAATGAACAAAAGCATGCATGCCAAAGGATTGAGCTAACCCATTCTTGGCAATCCAATCAGTGCACCTATTTTCATTTCGAGGAATATAATGAATGGAGGCACTAGTCAAAAGCATAAGTTGCCTAATCTTGTGCACCAAAGCCTGATGGTGGTCATTCCAAGACATAAGAGTTACAAATTTTAACAGCTAAACAAGAATCCGACTCAATAACAACGCTAGACCAATTGTTACCTTTAATTAAATCAAGAGCACATCGAATAGCCATTAACTCAGTAATTAATGGGGCCATAAAACCAAGTTTAACATTGCGACAAAGACACACAAATGCTGTAGAATTCCTAACAATGAAACCTACCGCAGAGGCATGGTTGTGAAAAGAAACAGCCCCATCAACGTTGATGCACAAGCTATCGCCAAATTTTCTCACAATAATCTTAGAAGAGCTAGCCCAACTATTGAAACAGTTGACAAGACGAGTGGCCTAAATAAAATTAAACGCAAGTTGTTTACATCTCCTTCCAATCATGTGTTGTCTAGCACCCCCGACAACAACTTCCTTGTTACGAGCTTGCCATAATTGCCAAACCACAATACCAAAAAGCAAGGACCAAGAAATATTGTTATCCAGAAACTTACTTTGCAGATTAAACATTAGCCAGTTACTCAAATTCATAGTGAAAAAGGGAATAAGTACCTGGGGAGGAAGGATAGGCCACCAATGTTCTTTAGCAATTGGGCAATCGCGTAACGCATGGAGAATGGTCTCAACACCCAACTGACATCGGGAACAAATGGCAGAAGAACACAATCTATGAATTTGTCTCTGGGAATTAGTAAGCAAACGGCCATGGAGCGCCAACCAAAGGCAAGTCTTAGCACGAACAGGGCCATTCCATTTCCAAACAGAATCCCATCCAGAAGGCATAGCTTGATTCAGAGACGTCAAATCAATATACTGCAAAAATTCACATGGCGGAGGCGATAGTGAACTTACCCGAAGAGGATCCTTCCACACTAAAATATCATTCGGACCATCATGGACATGAGGATGCATAGAAAGAATAGCATTAACAACATTTGCAGGTAACAATAAAGACAAGTGTTCTCTAGTCCTCAAACTTGTATTAGCATAATCCTCAAATGTCAAGTTAATCTGATGAAGAAAGATAGGACGAGTAACAGAAGTAATAAGAAGGCCAGTTGCCTCAACCCAATTATCAGTCCAGAATTTGGTATTGCGACCATTTCCCACCGAAACAACACAATTTTGTCTAACATTATCAACATTCTTCAAAACCCCCGACCAAAGAAGCAAGAGCTTGTATTGCCTAGAGCGGTTAAAACCAATGATCTCACCGTGTATATGCTTTGTGCAGAGAAAACGTGCCCAAAGCGCTTGCGGATTAGATAATAAACGCCACCCTAATTTCATTAGGAAGGCCTGGTTAACCAAATGAGTTGGCTTAATCCCTAAACCACCTTCAACTTTAGACCTGCAGATCTGATGCTAGCTCACATGATGAATCTTCTTCTCAATACTGTTGTAACCCCACAAAAATTGTCTAACCACTTTATCTATGTCCTCACACAAAGCAGCTGGAAGAACAGTAGTTTGCATCTCATACATTGGAATAGAAGATAAAACAGAATGGATCAAAGTAACTCTACCAGCAAAACTAAGTTTTTTCGCCATCCATCCATTTAATCTCTGGTTGATTTTATCAAGAAGATAAGCATAGGTATTCTTAGAAATTTTACCTTGAAGAATAAGAACACCTAAGTACTTCCCCAATGAAGGAACCTTCTCAAAGTGGCAACGACTGGTCACACTAGAGGCCAACCCAGAAGAAACCTTCTTGGAGAAAAATATCTTGGTCTTCTCTACACTAACTCTCTCTCCAGAGGCATTGCAAAAAGTATCCAAACATTGGTAAATAACCTCAATTTGATCCTCAGAGCATTCACTGAAAAGAACTAAGTCATCTGCAAAGAAAATGTGAGATAGAGGAAGAGCAGAGTGAGACAGTCTAATAGGTCTCCACCTTTCAAACTGGACTGCGTCCTTAATTATGAGTTAACCTCTCCATATACAAAACAAACAGATAAGGCGATATGGGATCACCCTGGTGGATACCTCGAGAAGGACGAAAAGATTCAGACTGCTCACCATTCCAAAGAACTTTCATTCTAGTTGTCGTGATAAAATCCATAATCAAGTGTGCAAAATCAAGAGGAAAATTAGCTAGAATCATGGTATCATAGATAAAAGACCAACGCAAACGGTCATAGGCTTTCTCTAGATCCACTTTAATAGCCATCCATCCCTTAGTGCCAACTCTAATACGCATAGAATATATTGCCTTTTGGACAATGACAAGGTTATCAATGATCTGTCTACCAGGGATGAAACTAGTTTGTTCTTCCCCAATCAAACTCGGAATAAATCCTTTCATACGATTGACCAAAACCAATTGTGTAAGAGACATTACATAAACCAATCGGTCTAAACTGAGTGATACGCTTAGGAATATCAATCTTAGGGATAAGAGAGATGAAAGTTTGATTGATTTGTTCTACAGATATGACCTTACAGAAAATAGCCTGAGCATAAGTAGTAAAGGAATTCCTTACTGTGTTCCACCGAGTCAACAGGAAAATCGGTTGAACTCTATCCGGTCCCAGAGCTTTGTAAGGCTGCATGGTTCTCAATGCTGCAAAAAGTTCATTCTCTGAAGGAGAAGCCGATAGAGTGACCTAATACTGATCCGAAATAGTGTCAAAATTTTTTACAGTCGTCAAAGGGATATACTCTCCTTCCTTAGTATATAAAGATTAAAAAACCGAACAGTCAGGTCCCATAACTCTGCTTGGTCAACCACAACATTGTTCTCCTGATGCAACAGAGATAAAATTCGACTTCTCTCTCTATTTATGACAGCCGAGGCATGGAAGTAACTGGTATTAGGATCTCCCAATGCAATTCAATTATCCCTCGATTTTTGTTTCAGGAAACATTCTTCTTGGAGAAGAATGAATTCCAATTCACTACGAAGATGTTTATCTAATTTGATCAAATATGGATTATAGTTGACTTCAAGACTTCTTTGTATACCATTAAGACGATTCTGGAGCCTCCTTTTTTTTTTAAGAAAATATTGCCAAAAATAGATTTATTCCATCCCTTAAGCATATCAGACATGTCATGTAAAACAGAGCAGAAGTCAATCTCAGAATTCTAGTGAGAAGAGAAAAAATCCATAAATCTATTATCAGCAAGCCAAGAAATTTGGAAACAAAACAAATGAGAAGTACCTCTACTTGTTGAACCAGAATTAAAATGAAGTAAAATCGGTCTATGATCTGACTTTATAAAGGGCAAATGTTGAACAAAGGAATTGCTATACTCGATTTTCCAAGCGTTATTATTCAGCACCCAGACAAGTTTTTCAAACACACCTTGGCGTTCCCAAGTAAACAAAGATCCAGAACTTTCAATAGCAACAATTTGGCAATCATGCGTACAGTCCACAAAATCCCGACATTGATCTGCAGTGACTAGTCTACCTCCTTTTTTATTCTCAGGATGAAGAAAGCAATTAAAATCACCCATAAGGACCCACTTCTCCTACATGTTGCTACCAATATTAATAAATAATTGTCCAGAACTCTCGTCTAGTATACGAATTCAGACTACCGTGGACAGCATTCAGATACCTTTTAAAGCCATCCATTAGGACAAAATACTGAATAATTTGTTTATGCTGCAATAAAGAGGTAATTTGGATAGTAGGATTAGACCAGCATATCCAGATACCCCCCGAGAAACCCTCAGCATCCTGACGAATATGGAATTTAAAACACAGTTTCTTAATCATAAATCCAGCCCTGCAACCACTTATCCAAGTTTCGAACAAAATAACAATGCGAGGCTAAAATTTCATTTTTAAATCCCTGCAAATAGTAGTAAATCTATTACTAGCACAACTCCTAGCATTCCAACATAAAATCATAATTATAAAAAAGAGAAAAAAGAAAACAAAACTTAGCTGGAAGAAGAAACAGTCTCCAGCTTCTCACCCGGCACCATCTCGTCTGGCACCTTCACAAAGGATGTCTCCTCAATAGCCACATCAAGATTGGTAGCACAATACATGGCCTCTGTTCGAGTAGACTTATTAATATTATCCATAGTTTCTGGCGGTCTACTATGAAGAATATTGACATTTGGACTATCTAACATAGGGTCTGAATTAGTAGTCACCGTCGAGGGATCCAATTGCAATGATTGAGTCACCATATTAGTATCTGAGTGATTCATATCAACCATTGAAGTAGCTTATGGTGGAGACAGAGAAAACATGGATGATGAAGCCAAAAATGCTTTCGGAGTGACACTTGTTATAAAAGAAGGAATTGGAGACTGAGATAACTGAAAGGGAATCTGGTGGGCCACGAAAGAGTTGCGGACCTTCACAGTGGGATCCTGACTGGAGCTTGATACATCTTGGGCACTAGATTTGGCAGACTTACGGCCCACAGAGGCATTCTTCTTTTTGCCTTGGCTTTTTGCAGTAGTTTTCAACATGGTGGGCATGGGTGTATCCATCTTCTCAACCAATTCCTTTGCAGTACCCACTTGCAACTGATCTCGAAATTCTAAGACCAAGGTTTGGCTCGAGGGTTAGGAATCGTGCATAGAAATCACAGTGAATCGGGACCTAGTAGAATTAGCGACATCCATAGAAACATTCGAATTATTAGGGCCAAAGACAAGCATCAAGGAAGAACTCTTCAAATTGGAAGTGTCAGGAGGCGATTTCGTCTTCTCATTTTTTTGCTTTCGGCGAGGCCGAAATTAAGCCAACATCCAAGGTCCATAATTTGTACTAAGTTCAGGTTTTTCACACATAGCCAATTGTTCAATTGACGGATTGGCTGTGGGAGAGTTCACATTCTGCATTTCAGGTGTAGGATTATCTGGGCAGACTTCCTGCTTATGCCCATACCTTCCACATAAAAAGCATACCTGATGAAGCCCTTCATACTCAATTTTGAACATTTTACCCCAAAATTCAAATGTGGACTTTAAAGGTTTATCAAGATCAATCTCCACACTAATTCGCACAAATTTCCCTTTAGCAGCGGGAAAGGTCGTTTCATAGATGCGAAGAGTTTTCCCAATTACATTTTCAATCTCTACAAAGAACTCCTTATTAAAACAGGGGAGAGGTAAGTCTGGAATACGAATCCAAACAGCAAATCTCTTAATTCTCTCATGTTCCCAATCAAAGGCTGGAGTCCACCTTTGAACGGTGAGGTAATGATTCAAAACAAGCCATGACCCTCCGAACAAAACCTTTTCATAATCAGTCTGGTTGGAGAATCTCAAAACATAGAAATCATTCCCAACATCAGTCCATGTTATCGGACTTTTTGACTTCCACAGTTGAAGGAGTCGTTCATGCAAAATTCCAAACCCTATAGTTCTTCCAAGAAGCTTAATGACAAGAGCATTCCTCCAAGGTTTACACATGTCAACATATCGATCTTTGGACAAGTGAATAACCGGACATGTCTAATTGAATTCCTTCATTGTCTCCTGAGGTTTTGAAAGAGAATCAAGGAGAGATGTCACTGCATTGTCCAAATCAATTTGAAGGTCAACAGAGGGGTCACCAAGAAGAGTCTCCTTAAAGGAAGGTCTTTTGGGACCATCATCAGGTTTGGCATTCTGTGAAATCACACTTGGTCAGTCTTCAGGAGAATCGGTCCATCTATATCTTTTGTGCCCAGTTCGCTGTTCCAGAGCAGGACGTGGTATGGACCCATTCATCAGCGATGAGGAAGGCGTGGAGAGGATCCTCGGAGGGCGACGTTGGCCATCAGACGAAGAGGAAGCCATGATTCCTAGAAAGAGGAATGAAGATTAGGGTTGCAAGAGGTGCATAACACTCTGTTCTGATCAATTCAAGATTTGGCGCACGATAGCAAAAGAACACTAAACATGCGCCGAGAGCTTTTTCTGTTCCTACTGAACTGAAAAGTGTACTTTTAAATTAGACAATTTTAACCTATTATCTAATTTACTTAAACCATATAGATAATTTCGGTCATGTGATTTGACAACTTTTTAATGACGTACATCAGGCTTGCATTCCAGTGTCAAAATTTTGAAAAAATGACCAGAGTGATTATTGAGAACTTAAACAACTGTAATGACAATTTGGTACAAAATTCGAGTTTAGTGACCGCAGTAAACAAGAACCCAATTTGAGTGACTCCAAATAAAATTAACCCTTGAAATCTCTATCAGGCAAAAGTTTTCACTAAGGTTTAGAGGTCTAAGAGAAATATCCTCTGCAGCCAGTTTTACGAACATGTGATGTATCAACTATCAAGCCCAAAAAATCGGGTTAATTATATCAATAGTCACAAAAGTTTACGTGTTGCTCAAGTTTGATCACAAAAGAAAAAATGTTACACAGTGTTCATTATTGTTTTTTTTTTCTTCAAGAATGTCACTTTGACCCGAAAACTTGACAGACGAGACAAACTAGACATAAGCAGGTCGCTAGATCGGTTAGTTAGTGGTCACTATTTTTTTTGCTTTAAAAATGTCACTTTGCTTAAAAAACTCGATAAATTGGACAAACAGGACACATGCGGGTCGCCAAATAGATCATTTAGGTCGAATCAGACATTTCATTAATTTCACGTCGGCAAGAAATGTGTCTATGAGAATAGAGGTGACACTCTTACGTTGTACTTTATGTCTAATTTGTCAATTTTTTGGATTAAAATGACCTTCTTGAAATAAAAAAAATAATAATAACTGTTGTATAATATTTTTTTTTGATCAAATTTAAGTAAAAAATTTTGTGATCATTCATATAATTAAATTCCAAAAAATCCCAAAAAAAGAGTAAAAAGGGTAAATAATGGTAAAGGGGTACCTAATCAGAATGAAGTGGCAGCTTTTGATTGGGTTATGTTATGAACGGTAGGAAAGGACCAAATAGGGAAAAAAACAGTTGATTACAGTGATCGTGTGTAATTGTTATACAAGCAAGGAAATCAGCAACATTCCCTTTTAAACCAACATCATTAGTCCACCAGAGTATCTTCCAAACTCATTGGAGAACAAAAATCATCACTTTAGAGCGAGAGCAGTGTAGAGAGGGATCACTTTTTAAAAAAAATACAAAGCCATCTATCAATCAATCAAAAACTTTATAAATTAAAGCTGCCAATTTTAATATAATGTTGCCTCTCTCATTATGTGGTGGTGTGTTGTTGTTGCTTACTTGCTTTTGCTTGTCCAATTTATTTACAGTGATGGGTAAGTGTTTGTGTTTATGTCACCAAAACCACAACTTTTTTCACTCACTCCCTCTGTCTCAATTGGGTTTTTGCTTCTCTAATTTGGGTTTGCTTCACTTTCCTTCCCTCACCATAAAGTTTGCTACTTTTTAATTTTTTGATTAAAGTTTTTTTTATGATGGTTCAGGTTAAGATTCTATGTGGGTTGTGCTTATTTCGTTTCAATTTTATCAGTGATGGGCAATGCTAGTGGCAAGAATGGTGGAGAAGGACCTTCTGGTGTTAAATATGAAGAAGAGGAGGAGGTTGGTATGGAGTTTGCTCCACAAGGCGGAACTTCCCATCCCGGCTATCATGCGCAGGGTGTGTATCCAGAGGCAGAGCAGATGTTTCACTCCCCTCCTCGTAGCCCCAGTGGATACTTGCAGTTGCAACCTCCTTTAGTTTTCAATCCACAGGTCTATTTTTCTTTCCCCTCTGTTAAAATTAGGCTATCTTGTTTTGTTAAATTGAGGAGGGTTTTAGTTGAAAGAAAAGCTGTTGTTTGTATTCAAAGAATAAAACTTATGAATTCTCATAGCCAGCTATAATCAGAGTATGAATTCTGAAATGGATGGTTAAAATTGTTAAAGATTGATGATTTTAGAACGAAATGCATTGGTGTAATGAAGTTTTATTCTTCCTTGATTTGTTTTAGAGGCGTCTTTCACATTCCTAGAAGTTTTTCATGTTGCAAATTTATGGTTCTGAAAGCCATTAGTTAGCTGTACTTGAATTTGAAAAGTGAATGTCCTAGGTACTTGGTACTTGTTTTTATAATTTTTTTATGTCAACCATGAATAACTTTCATTGACTTAATCAGCTGCTAACTTGGTACTTGTTTCATAAGCAGCATTACTTTAAAAATTTCCTTCTTGTTTAACTTTGTTTTGGAAGATCAATCAAAATTACATAGGCAAGGCTGTGAGGTTCATATTTGTGATTCATTTAACTTTTTAATTTGAACATAAGACAATTAGTATATTAACAAGGAATTGCAATCTGGATTATATGAAGGCTCTAATTAACTGAAATTAAGGGGCTCTTGAGCTGTTCGGATTTTCTGATTGTTAATTTAACTTGCATTCCGCGAGATTTAAGATATATAAGCATGCATAACAATCCTCCATAGTTTTTTCTTTTCTTTCTACAAGTTATCAGTAAACATTTGTATTGACAGGCTCCAACAAATCCCTTAGCACGACCTGGTGAAGTAATGCCGATCCAAAACTACTTATTTCCGCATAGAACAACAGATTTTCAGGACGTATTCAATGAGAAGCTTGCTACTGTAATGA